>CABFVZ010003457.1:49228-74451 GCA_902151445.1 Timema monikensis | reverse complement strand
TTTCAAACGAAAATAAACCTGAAACTATTTACAAAGCTTGGGAAAAATATAAGGAAATAAATGGTAGGGTGGCAAATAACGTTACACCTTGTTTCCTATCCTAGATAGTAATATATGCTACCACGGAATTTTTTAATCTACATCCTGGCAGGAAGATTCCTACAGGACATTTTTTGTGACCAAACCAAATAGCCTAAGTTGTAGAGGATTTATGAAAAATAAATTTATAAAAAACTACTTAAAGATAAAAAATAATAATGCTGTTTTGACACTAGTTGCCTTTCGTTTCCCGGACTCGGTTTCTGTGCGTTTAGGAGTTTTTGCTCAGACTATCCTAGAGCCTAAATGGTCTCTAATGATGAATGTAACCAGTGGTCGGCCCATCTGTAGGGACAAACATTGCTGACAAGTTGGTTTCAAACAGCGCTATATAGTAAGGGCTGTCTAACTCGGGCTTGGTCACCCTACTCAGGCGAGACGTGACGTCACTGTACTGGCGTGGCGGTCGTAAGACATGGCTACATGCACAACGTATCTGTGAACATGCTATCAAAACTTATCAGGAAACACACGAATATGTTGAACCCACAGATGCTTGATGAGCTCAACTTATTAAGTTTATATACGCTGTAATTAAAAAAGTGTATAGTTTGTACTTTTGTACTAGACCTATTCTATTCTTAAGTACGATAATATTTAAACCAGTAACATTTCTCACTAAACATTGCAGTAAACCTTAATGAATTCAACCTAACCATTCATTAAATTTACAATAATCGCAACGAATATTGTTTTTTAAACATCACATCTTACTGACCATTTTGGTAATGTCCTTAATATCGTTGTTAATATAGTTATAATACAGAAAAATAAGTACGTAGCTTACACAACAGTAAACCAATGTGTTTAAAGTAAAAACAAATCAGGTTCTATTTAAAAATAAACACACAAAAAAAGGAATAGTTTCAATTAATAATTTAATTTTAAAATTTTAAACTTAGCCGCTAAAATAAAATTAAACTATTTTGGGCATAATGAAACATTGTGTACAAGATGTATTGAAATTGTTGTTGGGTTTAGTTTTAAAGCTAGATTTAAACTAAACTAGTTTATAATTATTTGAACACGTACAGTGTAGTACAACCAACAGTTATTTCATATTCAAAACTAAAAGCAACTATCGATAACAGTAATTATTAGAATGGTTTCTCTTTTAATAAATAGCTATATAATTAATATACTTCAGAAATTTTAATTTTCTTTAGACTGTATCCATTTCTCAGCTTTCTTTGTTTTGCTTTGCTTACGTTGCGCACATGTCTAGTTCTAATAAAACACACATGTCTAGTTCTAATAAAACACACAATGTCTAGTTCTAATAAAACACACATGTCTAGTTCTAATAAAACACACATGTCTAGTTCTAATAAAACACACATGTCTAGTTATAATAAAACACACAATGTCTAGTTCTAATAAAACACACATGTCTAGTTCTAATAAAACACACATGTCTAGTTCTAATAAAACACACATGTCTAGTTCTAATAAAACACACATATAAAACACACAATGTCTAGCTATAATAAAACACACAATGTCTAGTTCTAATAAAACACACATGTCTAGTTCTAATAAAACACACATGAATGGTTTATGCACAGAACATAGGCCTACATTAATAAATGTATTGGATAGTGTTTTTTAAAGTTCTTTAATGACACCTTTCTGTCTCCTGTGTGAACTTCCCTCAAATAAAGTGATTAAAAAATTATCTTTAACTCGTACACGCTGAATAAGCCAAAGGGAATACAAACCTTTCCCACTAAGGGTCACATACGCTTTATGGGAATATCTTCACTTGTCCATTGGAATAATATTTCCCTTACCGGAAAATGATTTTATTTATGTGGGTGTTAAATGTTTTGCGACACAGGTAAATGACATTTTTCTTCTTACTTACGTTTGATTGATCATAATTATTTCTAGTTTTAATTCTCTTGTCCCACCAATATGCTTCCTAATTCGTTTGGAATGTCTTTTAGTTTATCAAACAAATTTTAAAGCCTTTTTTGTTACACTTTTTTAAAATAAATTCAACTGGGTTTTCAAGGAATCTACAGTTTACCTTTGTGTTTTATTTACTTCGTGAAACTGTTCATAGTTTACACAGTTGTCAGACTTTTAACATTTAACAATATAATTTTCATCATAGGATTAGTCGTAACAGTTTCATTTATTTCAACGCGTGTTTTTTTTAGGACTTAAATGTTTAATTATTTCCAAAGCTAAATGAGTACGTCTAACATTAAATCGTTATTCATTCCGGAGAGCCAATTTCAATTTATAATTTTGTTCCGTATGACTGGTTGGATTCAAAGATGAAACAGCAGCTGTTTATAGTACTTTACTTTGTGGTAAACCTACTAAATTAATTTTTATGTTATACTCATAGTCAGAGGTAGAAAAATTGTTGCTACAAACATGATAATATTTAAAATTAACTGTGTTTTAATCGTACTTGCTCATCCAAAGCTTTCAACTTTCGGTAACGTATGATAAACAACATTGATTCCCAATTATTTTGGTTTGTTTTTTTTACAACTTATTCATGTTCTTTACACAATCAAAATTAAAGAAGGTAGCGACATAGCTATATCACTAACCTCCGCTATACACAGCACACGTCTACAAAACAACAAATTTAAATAATGTGAACAACTTAAAACGATATTAGTAAACATCACGATTTGGGAAGTGTTTCCCCCCCGCCAAAGCGACAGCCCTGGGTTACAACGCCGTGCGATAGTTCAGCTGACCTATTCTTCATACACTCCCGTCACGCAGGATAGCCTACACCACAGTCATCAGGGGCTGGCTGGAAGCTACACAATAGTACGCGACCTTCTGTCCGCTCGGTTAACCGTAACTTACACTCAACAATCTAAGCGGGTGGGTTAAGGAGGGTTAATATTTGATGGCTTCTTAAAAATTCGTGTGGAGAGAGGATGAAAAACTTACCAAAGTGCTACCCCGACCTTCCTGTGTCAGCGCCAGTGGTGCTAACAGCGTCACCAACTATTACGTACAATTTAAGTTTTGTTTTATTATTTGTACGACTATTAGACGAATAAAATATAATCCACGCATATAGTTAAAATTTTACTGTACCCGTGACCTATCAGACAGCTATCCACATATTTACATTAATGAGGTAGCTACGATGAAGATAGTATTTGATGAAATGTATTAGCATTTGCGTGTATATAGTGATAAGCCGTTTAGGATAGACCATCCTCACTATACCCAGCTGGGATTCGATCCCCAACCTCCTAATAAACAAGACTGAATGAGACTGACGGCTTAGCCTGGACGTGAGATTATAAATTGTTTTTCATTTTATTTTATAGGATTCCATAATTTTCTTGACATTATCCAAGTGTTTTTATTATAATACAGCTAACTACCCTTACCCGCTTCAGTGGTTATATGATATAAGGCGTCACTCTCGCCATGGATTGGACTTCCGATGACGAAGAGATTTGGGTTCGAATCACGATCGGGTTTACTGAGAAGGTTTTTACTGAATGGTGTTTGTTCTATCTTTCTTAACGCAAATGAAGCTACACATCCTTTAAAATTCAACCTTTCTCACTGCTAGAGCACTAGCGTCATTATTACACAGGCGTATAGCTGGAACGGGTAGTAAGACGCGGTGCTAAAACTAAATTATCCTCTATCTGCAAGCGATGTTTCATGTATAACATTTAGAAGGGCCTCCAAAGATAATACAATAAGAAGAAGGCCTAAAAGTAGTGTTTTGTAGCCACCATATTGAAACAAAATGGTGGACGTCCGAGTTATGTCCACTTTCTGTCAATGTAGGACCGTTAATGATGACCCTCAGAACGTATTCGCATTTATAGATGTACTAGAGTGTTCTGCTGACGTGCAACAAGATCTAGAGGTGTGTAGTACCACGCGCCTAGCTCATATGCAACCTGTTGTACACGCATGCTTGAACAGCTTTGCTCTCCCGGTGCTGTACGCCGAAACTTTGAACACAATATAATGGTACTAGCATAGTTTTCCGACTGTAAGTATATAGGGATTTTGTATTACTTTTGGTTGAAACAAACTATATGTGCAGTTTGGGCTACAAGTTTCCGAACACCCTGTATATTGGTATAATGTGTATAAGTTAATTATATCTGAACATGTATAGGTAAGATTAATTATATTTTAAAAACTGTTTATACTTTTACTCATAATAGCTTCAAGCTCTGCAAAACCATCTTTAAAATATAAAGTGCAACAGCTCGTCACGTAAAGATGGCGACAAGGTCGGTAGTTCTCGACGATTCTTTTAACGAAATTAAATCCACTGTTATGTTCTTAATTGAAGCTGAAACATTCAATTAAACTCTTCCTGCAGTACCAGCCCTGGAAATGTGGGACCGTTGATGAGATTTAAAAAACAAATTTTTATTCAAGTTTTTGAGTTAATATGCAAATTTAGATAAGGAGAACTTTTGCTCGCAGAAGTTAAATGAGAAAAGAAAAAGAACATTTTTATTTTGTGTGTTATTTAAGTTCGTTGAATATGAATTTGGAGGTTTACATTCATTTGTAAATTTCAAACACTAAACACTAAATATCAATATTATCTTAGTAAAATCAAGGAAAATACAATTTTGGAGTAAAATAATTAGTCCTTCTTAGTAGAAAATAAAATTAAATTAAAAACAAAAATAATGTATGTATATGTACTATATAAATATTTTGTTAGCGGGGTAGAATTGTCAGCTCTTGGAACTTCCTGATTAAATTGGGATATAACCCGCGATTATCTTGACTAATGAAGCTTCACTTGAAAACCTAAATAAATATTAAAATATGGATATCCCCGAAGTTCCAAATGAGAGAAAGAAATAGATTTTTGATTTCCCAAAAAATAGCGCGATAATATATTTCGGCATGTAAAAAAAAACACGTTGTACTTGATGTACTTGAACTTTGCTAGATTGTTGTCCGACAGATATTCTCTTATTTTGGGCTAATCTACAATTACTCGTATACATATAACAATGCTCTCCACTGAGCTATCAAGGATTTGTCACATGTACACTCCGCCGAGATTGAAAGGTAGCGTCTTATTGGCTCAGCTCACGAGGTATGCTATACCACCACACATGACTGAAAAATAGTTTGCCTAGCTACGCCTAAGGCTGGAGTTAGAGAAGGCTTTAATTCCTTAAATTATTTCTTGACTGTTGGGGAGGGGTTATGGCTTTTTGCGATAACTAAATGGTTTGATTTACTCAATTTATTTTATTTTATTGTCCTGATCATGATAAAATCAATAATTATTATTTACATACTAAGCTAATTAGTCATGTTTGCTCTCATTAACATATGGGCTGGTATTTTTTTAACTATTAAAAATATAACCATGTCAAACGTTATTTTGGCACTGTTACACACATTGGTTGGTTTTACATGCTAACATTAAGCAAGTATCCTCTTTTCAAGAATATTCAATACTGTTTATAACCAATTATAAATTAACTAATGATTAATTATTATATTCCACACATGTAACGTAAATAACAGATTAACTATAAAAGATTTCTACTTTATTTGTAAGAAGCTGAGTTTAAAAAAACTTCTGTAATTTAAGGGTCCCAATCCTGATTTAAAATATTTTATATTATTTCCGGGTGTACAAAAAAATATATTGATAAAATCTTATCTATTGAACATATTTTAGTTATAAAAATGAATTTATTTGTTTCTTCAAAGTTATTATGAATTTGTATAGCTTTGTGGGACCATAATTCGATTTCATACTTTATTTAATATTACCATAGCGGCTACAATACAATTATTAGTAAAAATCTTTAATAATTAATACTTTTATTGAGAAAAGGTGTAGTTTATTAAGATTTACGTTGATTAGAACTTTCTAATAAATTTAATGTATAATGTTAACTGTGGTTATTTTTGTCAAATCTGATTTTTTTTTTTACTAAATCTATTCTGAAAATCCAAAGAATAAAACTGGCCATGTTATAGGCAAGTAATAATACAATATTAGAGTGGGGAGGTTTAAATAATAATGGAAAATCAAGGATAAATATTGTGTTGTTTTACGAGCTTATAACCACTTTACATGATGATATCTCTGTTTTTTTAAGGTTTGGAATATAAATATATTTAAGTAAATAAATATTGTAGTTCTGTACTGTCTCTAAGAATATCTGTCCATAGTCAAAGATACCTGGAATTTCATAACCGATTGCGGTGAATTTATTTTTATTCATTATGATGTCTTTTAAG
Organism: Timema monikensis; assembly: GCA_902151445.1. Classification (NCBI taxonomy): domain Eukaryota; kingdom Metazoa; phylum Arthropoda; class Insecta; order Phasmatodea; family Timematidae; genus Timema; species Timema monikensis. Next base: position 68,112 of record CABFVZ010003457.1, on the reverse strand, counting down.
GGAGGATCTCGCATACATACAGTCAGGGTTCGATTTTACTTTAAAGATACGGCTGGATTTATTTATATCTGTAACTTAGGATATCTGAAACCACTTAACCATTTGCAGTGTGGTTTTTACTTTTGTACTGAACCAATATCTAGATAGGTTTTAACATTATTTGTGTATAATCGGGTGTTTTGGTGTGAGTCCCGGTGAAGTGTCAGCCGGATATTTGTATATATCTATGGAACCACTTAACAGATTGAATTTTTTTTTTTTGTAGAATCTTTATCCAAGCAAGTTTTAGCATGATTTAATCATGTTTTGTGTTGTGAGTCCCGGTGAAGGACCAGCCGGATATTTGTCAACAACTGATTTCGTAGATAGTTATATTCTGTAGGATACCAACAAGGGAAATTGTAATATAATAGAACTTAGGTTTTGGGGTTCGAGTCCCTGTTAAAGTTTCGGAAGGATGTTGTGTATATTTGTTCTAGGATATTTATACCCACATAAGCGATTGCAGTGCAAGTCTTTTTTCAACTAGGCTTACGTAGTTTTTATATCCAGGCAGGTTTTAACATTAGTTTAATCAGGTGTTATGCTGTGAATCCCTGGAAATAATGACAGGCCTAGCTATAATGGATTTTATGAGTCAGCCGGAAGGTGAAATTCCTTTCTTCCGTGAAGGGGATAATATAGTCCAGAGTAAACTATAGGAGAATATTCATAGTAACATAATATTACCTATTTCAACCATCTTTACTACAAATTACTGGGGGATAGTGATGAAAAAGAAACAAATTAAAGATGATGTAACCACATTTGCTTGGAGGGAAGTTGGGAAACAATTTAGGGAAACGTGTCAATATTCCCGGGCAGGACTAAAACCCTGTTTCATCCATCACTGAAAATGGATCATATAATATAATGGATAATATAAATTATTTACCATATTTCCTAGAATATTTATTATACTTTGTAATTCTGATTAATATAAGATATTAAATATTATATTTTGTGAGTGTTTCGAGCAGATATCACAATGGTCTATAATATATTATTAACTTGCGGCTTTATTTTTTAAGTTTAATAAATAATGTTTTTATTACAATGAGATTATCAACAACTCTCAGACCCATCCCGGTGGCGTAGTTAGCTAACGCGCTAGTTTACTGTTTAGCTCGAACTAATGGGGAGATCGAGGTTCTAATCTCGCTCAGGTAAACTTGGGTAGTTCTTCCTATATGGTTTTCCACTCTCCCTCCACGCAAATGCAGGTTCACTTCCTCTAAATTCAACCTTTACAATTCCTAACCCTTTAGAGTAATTAGTTCTTAGGCGTATTACCAGAACGGGTAGTAAGACGTGGTGCTAAAAACACAAAAAAAACCTACCCTCAAAATTGCTTTAAGCACTCTCTCCTTGTCCTATTGATTTAAGATTGACTATATGAAGGATACCTAAGAAACAGTGAAGTTTTCCTGGCACTCAAACATATTAATAAATAGTTCGTTCTGTGTGTGCTAGCTGGCCGTGAATGTCCGAGTATAGCGTATAGTAGTTAAATGGCGCTTGTCTAAAAGGAGGGTTGGATCACATTATTCACTTCATCAAGTAATGCACTAGCCAAATACTGACAGTTTATAATGCAGTTAACATTCATACATCTTCTAAACATTTGTGTTTTGCAGTAAGCCAACAGTTTTTACTCCTTCCAAGTTAATTCAAGAACAAATAAATTATGTATTTTGTAGTCTGCACTACTACTTATATGTTAAAATATCATACTCCTCAAATAATCATTGGTTACCTTATTATTATGAATATTATTATAATAAATGCTTTATAAGCCAAGAATTCTACAAGAGCACAATTTACAGATTTATTTAACGTTAGGATAGTGCGACACCTTAGCTCAATCGATAGCTTGTTTTTCTACTGATTTAAGGACACTAGATCCGATTCCTGACATCGTGGAACTTTTATTTTTAGTGAAACAATTGTTTCTCCTTCTAAACTGATTATCTAATGAACGGGGATGTTGTGTCTTTTCAAGTTTTAAGATAGTATCAAAGTCGTGTGCTGATTTTATCACTCGGTTCAGAAAATGCACGTCAGATCCCTCAAATAAATTTATAAAATGTAACCTTAAGACGCTACTCTGCTCTCTAAGTGAGAACGGTTATGAATTTTTGAAGAAAATAAGAAAACTTAAGGTGTACTCATTTATATTAAATATAACTTTAGCTTTAACTAGGAACCAAAATAGTTAGTAAACAAACTTTCAGTAATATCTCTATGACTTAATAATATACGTTATGGCTGGTTTTCATTCTTTGCGCATCTTGAATGAATGCATTGTTAAGGATCAGGTGTACACTTGTTGCAGGTTATTTGGATTTCGTGCCTAGGCTCACCATCCTCTTCTCGTTTATGCGGTCCTGCTCCCTCGAAAGTTGTCGGCACGCGGCATTCATGAGTAAAAGTACTGAGAGCATATAGAAGAAATATTTTGAAAAGTATTGTTTGCATATAAATAAAATCATTTTTACACTAAAAAAATCTGTTTTTAAATATTCCCTTTTTTCAGTGTTTTCCCCACATTTTTAAAATTCCATTTATGAGACTATTTGTTTTTAAAAAAATGATAATATATGCATACTATTATATTAAATATTTTATATGTATGTATATTTAAAACCCTCACGGTAAAATCTTTTCAAAAATACCCTGCATAATTGGGTAAAAATAATAATAATAAAACATAAACCTACCTTTAATTACTCACAAATTCCGTTATTCGTCTTTTTTGAAAATTGCTACCAACCCATTTCATGTGGGCGCGCTAGCACTTAACTGCAACCCAAGCTTAGGCTTTATATGTCTAACCTTCAAATGGGGGACTAGGCCCTACGGAATGATTTTGTTATGATCAAACTAATTTTATAATGAACAATAAATTTGTTGTAACCTGTACAAAACAGTTTTTTCTGTGCAACATTTTCTCTTCTTTAAAAAGATTTTTGTCTAATACTGCTATGCTTGTTTTTCTGAAAAAAACTGCTTTCTATTAAAACATCAAAAACACTGACCTTTTATAGCATCCCCTACAATCCCACCTTAATAATAAATTAACATGACATGTGCACACATGTCGGTGGAAAAGAATAGCCTTTGATAAGCAATTAAAATGTCTACAGTTTCTTACTAGAATATTATATATTTTTAGCTTTTCATTAAAAAGCTACACCATTGTTTCCTGTGGGTTATATTACAGCTAGAGTTGTTAAAAATACTCTTTTACTATTAATAATAAAATACTTTACTACATGGACATTAAATTCTTAACTACCGTTTAAAATAATATCTACTGGCGTCTCTAAAATATGCGATCCTCTCAGGTATGGACAGTAATTTCATCTTCAGGGGGCGAAGGAGATATCTGAACAATCCGACCCCCTCCCCCTCTACCCGAGGAGGGAGCCACCCCTGAATCGATGTGAAGCAGCCAACAATACGCAGAGTTGTTCCACCCCAAGACAATTCATGAATCACTTGAGGAACCGTCACAGCAGTCACATTTAGTTGCTTCTTCCAGGTTACGCCAATGTGCTAGCGATGGGGAAGGTTAAATTTAGAGGACGTGTACCCACATTTGCATGAAGTAAGAGTGGGGCATTTTTGGCAGCATTGTATTTGAAATTTTCTTTACCGAGCAGGCGTTTTCACAAACAGAAGATGTGAGTTTGCCCAAAATTGTTGACAGCCTCTACCAGTGAGGCAGCATAGAGACGCCTGGATGGTTCAGGTATCACTACTCTCTTCCCCTCGGTACCTAGGTAGCGTCGAGACGCCTGGCTGGTTCAGGTATCACTACTCTTCTTCCCCTCGATACCTAGGTAGCGTCGAGACGCCTGGCTGGTTCAGGTATCACTACTCTCTTCCCCTCGATACCTAGGTAGCGTCGAGGCGCCTGGCTAGGTTTGGCTACCCCTTGCCTCTTCAACTTTTCGGACAGCGTCGAGACGCCAAACTAAGGCGGTAGTGGGAAAACTTCCTGTTTTCTTCGAATGAACAAAGTTTTCTTCGCCAAATAAAATAAAGTTGGTCCCATGAAGAAGTTGGCAACTTCAGAGTTGAATAGTTGTAAGGTGGTGAGGAGGCGGTCAGGGGGTTGAAGGGAATTATGATCACGTTCTTTGCGAGACTTGGACGAGATAACATCCCAGAGAACTCTTTGTGAAGATGTTCTTCATTATTGTGTCCGTTTTCCATGATGGCGTACAGGGATAAATATAGACAAATTACCACGGATAAAACGGAGTTCTCAATTTATTAAGGCAAGGAAAGAAGAAAAAAATACGACTAATAAATCTACAGGCGACGAACTTTACAAATTCGTACGAACAGCCTTTAAGCTGTCACAAAAAATGAACACGAACCAATATAATTTAGGTTAAGGTGGGGTGCTAGTGAGCGTGAGTTTAGGGCAGTATTTTTGCAGTTTTTATAGCACAAACATCTTTTGGACAAAATAAATAAAATATTTCTTCTATAGAAACATAGAGTTTTGTTTTCTGACAATCTTTTTAAATAAAGAGAAAAGTTTGCCACCAAATGCCGCCATGCTTCATGACAGATATTCAACAAATGTTGAGATTAGCATGTGCAGAAAACAAAACTCTATGTTTCTATAGAAGAAATATTTGATTTATTTTGTCCAAAAGATGTTTGTGCTATAAAAACTGCAAAATTAATGCACTAAACTTGCGCTCACTAGCACTCCACCTTAAGCAGTCATAAAAATATTGATCGGTAGGGGCCAAAGATGAAAGTACGACCCAAACTTTCACACGAATCAGATAAAGTTCGGTATTTTTTTAACAGCGCAAGTAAACTTTCTCCGAAAGATTAAAATAAAATCCATCATTTTATTGCGAGAAACTTTTGTATTCTAAATAATTGTATTCTGCAAATGTGATAACTTGGATATTTGTGATCTCCCTACGTCTGTGATAAATACTTATACTAGAAGGAAGGGTGTTGTTAAATTCTCCAAGAAGTAGGGGATGTTAAATTATCCTAGAAATAGGGGTTGTTGTTAATATTCTCCCAGAAGAAGAGTTTGTTGTTAAATTCTCCAAGAATTAGGGGATGTTAAATTATCCTAGAAGTAGGGGATGTTGTTAAATTCCCCCAGAAAAAGAGGATGTTGTTAAATTCTTTTAGTAAAAGGGTTGTTGTTAAATTCTCCAAGAAGTAGGGGATGTTGTTAAATTCTCCCAGGAGAAGAGGTTGTGGTTAAATTCCCGGAGAAGGCTTGGTCGTGTCAAGATTTCACCCACACTGTCAGTACAGTACGGGGGTTGCAGCCATGCATCACTCAGCTAAGCTAGGCGCGCCAACCAGAGAGAGCCTTGAAGGTCTCCCCGACCAATGAAGGAGCAGCACTGAGGCTTAGTGGAGTGATACATTACCTCAACCTTCAGGTGAACACGGTTAAAGGCTCACATGCACTCTTAACAAAGTGCGGCCATTATTCTAAAAATATGACGGGAACAAAACTGGGTTTCAAGGCTGGACTATCCAACAACGGGGCATAAATGAGGGTTAACAATGGTCTAAAAAAGTTAATTTGGCAAAATTTATGTTGAGAAAACATTTGCCTGCGCAAAAAGGTCAAATTTGGGTAACTACTACTCTTATAATATTTGTGTTAGAGAACATAAACTGAAAGCGTTGATCACATAAATAATTAATTGATATTTTTAGTTAGTAAAACCCTGTGGTGGCTGATGGGTTATAACCAGTACTATATGGGACTGTACTAGTAAACTGTTCCCTCCTCTCTAGAGGGTTGTTACCAGGGCTATGTGGGACTGTACTAGTAAACTGTTCCCTCCTCTCTAGAGGGTTGTTACCAGGGCTATGTGGGACTGTACTAGTAAACTGTTCCCTCCTCTCTAGAGGGTTGTTACCAGGGCTATGTGGGACTGTACTAGTAAACTGTTCCCTCCTCTCTAGAGGGTTGTTACCAGGGCTAGATGGGACTGTACTAGTAAACTTTTCCCTCCTCTCTCGAGAGTTGTTACCAGGGCTATGTGGGACTGTACTAGTAAACTGTTCCCTCCCATTCAGTACCATATCTGACATTTAGGTTCACATGAGAAAGGACCGCGATATAAGGTCAGTATTTTACAGTGTTAATTTCAACTATTTTTGTTGACAAAACATAAAACATTGCTCCAATAGATTGGTTTCGATTAATTTAAATATTCACGGTAATCTCAACAGTTGTTGAATATTTATAATTGACATTGCAGATTTTGATGATATTTTTATCTTCTTTTAAAAACTTTCTGTTTAAAGTCCACCACATCATGACATATATTCAACGTGATATTACTTTGTGTACAATGTAACATTAGCTTGTACTGTTAATATCACAATGTTACTACCCGCCCCAAATAAGCCTATACATATAGACATCCTTCAATATAAATACTAGCAAGACCAGCTAGGATACTACCGTCCCAAATAGATTTATAATCATAGACATCCAGCATAATTAAATATCACAATCTTACTATGTCTTATATAGGTGCTCTACTCCCTCGTTGTATCTGCTGGAATAGCGTGACTTCCATAGCCAGCCTGTTCACACCAAATGCTAGAATGAAGAGAAGTACTAACAATCTATGAATAATGCAGCGACAAGACGTGCCAATAGAGGGATCCAGAAATGCTCTAATTGGTCCGGCTGAGCTACAGGACGACTACTCATATTCTTGAACTGGTCTACGTGACCGAATGAACGTAGCTAGAGTCTGCAGCCACTCACCACGTGTCTGGTGTTCGAGTCTTGGGAATAAGTCAAATGGAACTACAACACACCAAAAGAATGGCAGACGTGACTAAAGAGACGTAGCATATCCACCAGCTACTTGGCTTGTGACGTTATACTAGTAATAATCAATTTCCTAATAAGCAAATCTCCCATATACCAATCCATCAACTATACCTATATATAGCTAGCGTTCAGCTAGCATCGAAGACTATTTATTACATCCACCACTTCCACGAGAAGTTCTATTCAGGGACTAGGACATTATCTAGCCAGGATGGTTATAAATATATATATTATTGATTATATAAACTTTATATTACAACTATGGATTTGATTGTCTTGAATACTTAGGTTTATTATGTAGTTGATATTGGTCAGTTTAGGTATCTGTAATTTTTCGCTAAAGGTTTTATTTTTGAAAGTAAATTATGTTATGGAACACTTAATGTTTGGGCACTAGTATCTTTGTAATTTCTTGGAATATTCGAGTAGCCAAATTTTTTAAATTCCTTTTCTGGCTTGAAATTTTGTAGTTTAAATATTAATTTGTATTGCTTGTACCAGTAATTGTTTAAATTCTTTAATTTGATAATGTTTCTTTTATAGTTTATTTTTGTATACGTATTCTGGAGAAAATATTAAAGTAACTAATTTTTGTTTGTTAATAAGGTTTTGACTTTAAAATTCAACGATTAATTTAGTGATAAATTACAAGTATTCTAGCGTAACAATGTTTTGTTTCCTATTTTCATGTTGAATATTAAAATGTAGGAATTTTGCCGATTTTTTTAAAAGTGACGAGCGTAATAGTTCCGCAAAGGTTTGAGACTTAGTCGGGAACTCAAACCTTTGTGCTAATTTTAAATATCTGATTCTATATTTAAATTTAAATGTTGATCTTAAATTTGTTTTGTCTGAATTCACTGTGGTGAATCATATGCTTTGTAAATCATTTAAGAAAGGTTCTTTAATATTTATTTTTTATGATATTAAGCATTTTGTATATTTTTGGTCTCTTCCAGACTAGTTCAAATAAAATAATAATATACCTTGAGAGTTTTAAATATACTCTCAAACGTACTGCGCATGTGCAGACTCAATCATGATTTATTTGTTTTACAACACACTTCAGTTTTACTTGTAAGGCCATATAATTTGATGTTTTAACTCTGTTTTCATTACATTACATTGATTAAATAATTTAAAAATTTCTTTAAACTTGCGACTGTTTTACCTTTTGTTATAATAATTTCCTTAGTTTCCGTTCACACTCTTTTAGGCTAGTAGTGGCCTCTAGCTCTTAGGCTAGTAGTGGCCTCTAGCTCTTAGGCTAGTAGTGGCCTCTAGATTTTAGGCTAGTAGTGGCCTCTAGCTTTTATGCTAGTAGTGGCCTCTAGCTCTTAGGCTAGTAATGGCCTCTAGCTCTTAGGCTAGTAGTGGACTCTAGCTTTGAGGCTAGTAGTGGCCTCTAGCTTCTAAGCTAGTAGTGACCTCTAGCTCTTAGGCTAGTAGTGACCTCTAGCTCTTAGGCTACATATGATATTATTGTGTGAGTGGTTAGTCAAATGGATAGCGAGAGGGAAACATTCTGACGTAATTCAAGTTAGTCCATACATTAAAATGTTCTTTTAAAGGTCTAATTTTATAGTACAAATGTTCATGTTCAGGCACATATAAGAACAAACTAAACACAGATGAATCGTACAAACGGGTTTTTGTTACGTTGATTTTTTCAAAATGTGTCGGGCCATCTTGAACTCAAGTTTTCTCCAAATTACCTTATATGGAAAGCTCAAGGTGGCCCCCCACATTGAATAGTCTCTGGATTGCCTAATGTTAGAGCACAAGTGTTAATTTTCAGCCACACATGAGGACAAATAGAACACAAACGATTGAACAAACCAAAAATTCGGCAATTGTGGTGGCTAATTTGAGCCACGTAGCAGTCTAACACGGGTCCTGTTGTTTTTATTTTGCCGGCGGCAGTGGCGAGGACACTGCATCTTGTCATCTGTTTCTATTTGTGATTTGGGACTGAACAAATATTCTCTTTCGTAAATCGATACAAATTGTTGGAACCTCTGTCCCGTCCATACGCTAGTTCTCGTATTTTCCTAAGGAGCGCGCATTCGTCTCACACGCCGCCATGTCAAGGTAAAAGGAACACTTTAAAAAAACAAACACATTTTATTCTTGTTTTATATGTATTAATAATATCTATAAAAATGAAAACTGCAAATCACATGCCTCGACCTATGAATACATGAAAGTAGATCAAGCTACGTTTTATATATATATATATATATATATATATATATAAATATATATATATATTATATAAGTTCTTACGGAAATAGGACCGTGTGTTGGTCCAACACACTACTTTATATTTGAAGAGTTTAAAGTNTATATATATATATATATATATTATATAAGTTCTTACGGAAATAGGACCGTGTGTTGGTCCAACACACTACTTTATATTTGAAGAGTTTAAAGTACACTTTCTAAACCTACTGATAATATCAGCACACGATGTACAGACTAACTTAAATCTAGAACAGACACAAATTCCAGCCCCCTGGTCATTAATTCATAACTTTGAAAGGGGAAAACCGCATTTTATAAATAATAACTATTCTAGAAATGTCGGGAATCGAGCCCGGGACCTTCAGCTCACTAGACAGACACGCTACCCACTGAGTTAAGGTGTCAAACTAACAATTCATCGTCCTTCACAAGATTTTTCTACCAATTTGTAGCCAATACTTTTATTTAGCCAGGTGTCTTACTACCCATTCAGGATATACGAATTTGTACTAAGTACGCTAATGGGTTAGGGATGGGGAAGGTTGAATTTAGAGAAAGTGTATCCACATTTAGGGAAAAAAATTCAATACATTCAAACGGAATCGAACCTCAATCTCTCCGCTATCGACATTCCAGTCTGTTATGAGAGTAGCGCCTTAGACCATGAGGCCACCGAAACGGATAGAAAATATGTATATTTTATTATTAAAGTACGTCATTTAAATGGAGCAGATGCCTTTACTTCCTTTCATTAGTTACGGCGAGTAATTAGTAATTCCATTCGTGAAGCGGACGGTTCACTGACCTTGCCGGTTGCTACAGCGACTCACTGGTGGAATTTGGAACAAGCTCCTCCAGTGCGATATTCCTCGGTGTCAGATATCGTTTCGTTACTCTGAGCGTGCGCTAAAACAGACACAAACTAATTAATTCAAGAGGGAGCAGAAAAACAAAACACTTGTTTTAAATGTTTGTATATCTTTGGACTCGGTAAAACAGACAAATTAAATACAATATTAAAAAAAGTGATTTGAAGAATTAATTTTTAATACAAAATAATTAACATTTTTTCACAATGTTTCTAACTTAGTTACCAGTTTAATTAGTGGTTCTGTGAACAGTAAACCTCGCTCCCTCCATTCAAAAATTGTGTATTTCATATTAAGAAAGAAATAAGTAATGTTATTATATTTAATACAGCCTTAAAACTTATATTTAGATTTTAATTTGAAATATCGCCTATAATTTCCCCTTGGTTAACAAGTCAGACAGAAAACATATGAATAATATACTCAATATCACATCATATCCATTTAGAATAACAGCTGTTCACACGGTTTAAGGTGAAAGCCTTGAAACATGTGTTAACTATTTTTAAAGCATACCCTAGGACCTAGATCAATTATCTATAATTTTAAATACAAATCCCTTAAAATAAGTTATATAACAAAAAAACCTTTCGAGCGTCCGCCACACTGAAACCTACAACCAGATTGAAAAACCATTTACTTACGTCATTCGGCCTGGGATCGAAAAATCTCCCTGTCAAATCTGGTTAAAATTGGTCTATGCATTTAACAGTTCTCACTAAAAACACCTGAATAGACAGATTATAAAAATGCCAAATGGTCAAGTTAAAACCGGACCTTGAAACGCTCAGTCAATAACTTTATTGACATAACTGATTACGATAAACAGGAAATATTTCAGGTGTAGAGAGAATTGAAGACATTTTACAATATTACTACTTTTATTTTTCCGTGTTTTGCGTTCTCCTTGCCATCAAGGGTGTCCATCGCATATTTACAGTAATTAGGAAGGAGGAATGAAGAGTAAATATGCCCGCATTCGTTCATAGAGAAATAGAGAAAGTAGTAAAACTATTTAGGGAATAAAAAACCCACCCTAGGCAGGTATTGTGGATATTAATTTAAAACACTTAGTGGGAGGGGTGATAGATAATGAAATTTTATAAAGTTTGTGCCTGACCATTTTGTGCTATTATTCGGAAAAAACATGAAACAAGTCAATACCGCACCGCGGAGCCCACTTCCTCTTCCGGCGATTCTCCTGTGAATGGTGGGAGGGTCAGAGGTTCAAATCTCACGGAATATCCATACCAACCACACCGTCAGTGAGTTTGGTCGCACGGCTAGCGCTCCTGACTATGATCCCAGGAGGGGTTGACACCACACAGTCTTAGCAGTGTAGTGACATGGTCCAAAGTTCATGCCTCACGTTGGGCACCATATTTATAGTGACATGGACTCACTACATGTGGGGATAGTTCATTATGGAATTTTGTCACCACTCTTGCGTGTTGATATTATACTGATCAGGTTTATTCGAATTATAATCAGGCTAAAATTGAAATTACTTATGTAATTTTAACGAATTATTTACTCAGCGTCATTGATATACTAAACAGAATGAATTTGCGATCCGGTATCACACGCACTGCTATTTTACTTCTTAGGGAACTGGTATGATTAAAATGTGATTGGATCAAGATCGATTCAATCAAGTGACAAGTGCGGGAAAATTTCGGTCTCCTTTCAGATTCGGTGATTTTTTTTAAAATTCTCTTGACGAATGCAGGTCCCGACTGCTCGGTTACTGTTACGCGAGTGTCGTCACCTCCGCTTGCGAACAGGGCTGTTGGTTAATCGCCTGTTCTAAGATCCGTGTTTCAGATTGGGCCACGATCGTAGAGCACTACGAATACCGCTTACCTCATCAGACAAAATGTTCCAGCTGTCTGGGTTCAAACCTACCTCAGGGAGTGGGATCAAAATGTTTGAAGGAATAAACGAGCACTACTAAGTCACGAGGCTTGAACCCTTGTTTCGGAAGGATTATTTAGAAAGCTAAAACCGGTTTCAGTGGCCACATGGTCTAATGGCTAGACGGCCTATGACGGGGAGATCGAGGTTCGAACCCCAGTTGGATTACTGAGGGAGGTCTTTACATTTTCCACTCTTATTCCATGCAAATGTGGTTACACTTCCTTTAAATATAACCTGATTCATCCCTAAAATAATTAGAATAATAATTAGTATATACGCGTATAACCCAAACGGCTAGTAAGACATGGCGCGAGAATAAATGGAAACAACTTTGAACCATGTCAAGTCTTATTAATAGAACCTGGTAAAGTTGTCCGTTAGAAGAACAACAAATCTACCAATGTTTATTAAACAGAACTGTACCAGTGTGACGTGTAATGAAGTTTTAAATCAGTGTCAAGGATGTATGAACAGAACTGTACCAGTGTGACGTATAATGAAGTTTTAAATCAGTGTCAAGGATGTATGAACCGGAGACCAATGGATGCATAAAAAAATGTTAGTAATGACGTCATTAAACGATGCTCAGGCGTCTCGCGGGCCGTGACAGCGACGATACGCGTGTAATCGACGCTTGTATCGTGGGGAATGGCTAATTGCGTGCCTCATAATTCATCGCATCCCCACAAAAGGGGGGCATGTTTGGATTGGAACGAGGGAATCTGTTGATGCAGGAGAGAAGGGCGCTAATATTCCACATGTCGAATTAAAACATCGTACACTCGGATCTGATCAAATATAGACCTCATGTCATGGGTCTATTAAGTTCATGAACAGAACATGAATAAACTTCATTCATAGTCACGATCGTATGTTTCTGAAAGACTTTGATTGGAAACCGGTTGGGGTCAAAATATTTTAACATTTTTTGTCAGTGAGGGTGATAGTGAGTATGAGGGTGATAGTGAGTATTGAGGGTGATAGTGAGTATGAGGGTGATAGTGAGTATGAGGGTGATAGTGAGTATGAGTGTGATAGTGAGTATGAGGGTGATAGTGAGCATGATGGTGATGGTGAGTATGAGGGTGATAGTGAGTATGAGGGTGATAGTGAGTATGAGTGTGATAGTGAGTATGATGGTGATAGATAGTGAGTATGAGGGTGATAGTGAGTATGATGGTGATAGTGAGTATGAGGGTAATAGTGAGTATGAGGGTGATTAGTGAGTATGAGGGTGATAGTGAGTATGAGGGTGATAGTGAGTATGAGGGTAATAGTGAGTATGAGGGTGATAGTGAGTATGAGGGTAGTAGTGATTATGAAAGTGATAGTGAGCATGATGGTGATGGTGAGTATGAGGGTGATAGTGAGTATGTTGGTGATAGATAGTGAGTATGAGGGTAATAGTGATTATGAAAGTGATAGTGAGCATGATGGTGATGGTGAGTATGAGGGTGATAGTGAGTATGATGGTGATAGATAGTGAGTATGAGGGTAATAGTGATTATGAAAGTGATAGTGAGCATGTTGGTGATGATGAGTAGGAGGGTGATAGTGTGTATGAGTGTGATAGTGAGTATGAGTGTGATAGTGAGTATGAGTGTGATAGTGAGTATGAGTGTGATAGTGAGTATGATGGTGATAGATAGTGAGTATGAGGATAATAGTGATTATGAAAATGATAGTGAGCATGTTGGTGATGGTGAGTATGAGGGTGATAGTGAGTATGAGGGTGATAGATAGTGAGTATGAGGATAATAGTGATTATGAAAATGATAGTGAGCATGATGGTGATGGTGAGTATGAGGGTGATAGTGAGTATGAGGGTAATAGTGATTATGAAGGTGTGGAGCCAGTGGAAACATTTTTATTTATGTATTTATTTACACTATTTATCTCGATTCCTAGCATGTAGTTCGGGACCATCTTGAATTAACATTACATCTTTTAGCTGTGTTCGCTCCACTTACTACCTACAATATGGACTTACAACTAACTTAACATAAAGATTTATAAAAATACTTAATACTAACTTAACCTAAGTAAAAGTCTTTCAGTTGTTATCGCCGATCCGATGGATTCCGACAGCTCCACCAAGTGGGCAGGACACTATGAGTGAGGGTTGATTCTCCCGTCTGAAGATGTTGTTTTCTTGTACTCACTAGCTGGTATCAAGGCGCCCTCCAGTTCATCAGCAGTTCACACTACTGGAATCCAGAGAGCACTCCTTCCCTCAGCTAGGCTCCAGCAGAAACACTTAAACCTACCCTAAGCCTAATTAACCAAACCCTGTTGACCTTCGGGGTAGTTCCCCTTTCAGGAAAAATGCCCATGGTACCATGCCGGGACTCTAACCCGGGACCCCTAGTTTCTTAGCCAATTGCACTGACCACTACACTACGGGGCCAGTTGCTAGCATGATTAAGATATGCGTAATCCGCGTGGGTAGTAAGACGTACTTCAGAAACAAGAGTAAAGACAAACCTGTCGCTACAGTGTGTGGATCTTTGTACGTCTCGAGTTTGTCAGTCTGACCTTTCAACTGGTATGACTGCTTAGACCGTTCTAGCACCGAGGCAGGTGTCCACATAGAACAGGTAACAGAACACTAGAGCACTACTGATTCTGAGCTCACTATATTATTATTATTATTATTATTATTATTATTATTATTACCCGCCTCGGTGGCGCAGTTGGCTAACGCGCTTGTCGTGTTGAGCTCGACTGCTGAGGACGGGGAGATCGGGTTCGAATCTCGGTCGGGTGAACTGGGGGTGGTTTTTCTTAAATGTTTTTCCACTCTACCTCCACGCAAATGCGGGTTCACTTCATCTAATTAAACCTTCCCAATTCCTAATCCATTAGCGTAATTATTACTTAAAGCGTATAACCCGAACGGGTAGTAACACGCGGTGCTAAATATTATTATTATTATTATTATTAGTAGTAGTAGTAGTAGTAGTAGCACCTTGCCTTACTACCCGTTCGGGTTGTACACACTTACGCTAATGTGTAATAGTAGGGTGATTGTGAGATGAAATGGAGGACCTACAGTTTAACGTGGGATCCGAACCACGGTGGAGTCCTGGCATTCACGAGCTCACTATAAATCATGCACACATTTATGTAAAGTATAATTTTGGTGGGAAGAACAGTAGAAATTAGTTATTAAAGCTATTAAAACATTTTTTTATAAATTCATATTTCAAGTCGTTATATTCAGCTGTCACTTTTGATAGACATTATCGATACCTATAAACTAATGCAAATAGTACAATGAAAGGTTAAAGGTTATCCATGTTGGCCGCAAAGAAATATGTTTGAAGTTTCTCTAGTGTTCTTACAACCAAGATGAGGGTGTACGAACCTATTAACCCAAATAGTGTTGGAAGGACACAGATTTCTATTTGACGCATACTAACATGAGCAACTCCAGGTGCTGTTCAGGTAATCAGTCAAATAATCAACACAAAAGTAATTGTTTACCTTTCAATAATTTATTTTGTTGTCTTGGGTTGGTAATGGCCCAGTATTCACGACCAATAATTTTTATTTAAACTTATTTTGCAGTTCACAAATAAATTTTCAGATATTCTAACCCTGATCTTGATCAAATTTATTTATTTGAGGTATTTAACCGACTGATTATATCAGCACACCAGATTTTTTCTATGAGCGAGAGTGAAAGAGCCTACCAATTTTGCCGGTAAAGGTATTTTTCAGGGTTCTTTCACACGCTACTATTGACACGGGACCGACGGCTTTACCTCCCCTCCGAAGGAAGTTGTGCTACGGATTTCTATCATTCAATAAAATTTTGTTGACCCCGGCCGGATTTGAAACCACGATCATCGGGTCCTGAGACGGGCACTTTACCCCCAAGACCACTGAGGTCGACAATCTTGATCCAAGTTCCTGTATTTATAACACCATCGATACAGGCGTGTATGTTTGTATTGATATACAATAAACTATCGGTGAAGGCTTGTATTATTTATTGTAATTCGAAACTTGGCTATTGTTTTATATTTATTTAACATAATTATTGAAATTAAATAATTGGCGCTTATTTTGATTAGTCTTTGTTTTGATTGAATGAGGTAAATGAGTGATTTGGGGTTGTATGAATGGCAAGAGAAACTGAAGGGAGCTTACAATGTCATGGGCGTCTTGAAATATCTAACCTGAAAAATTAACTTAAACTATTATAACTTGATCAGTGGTCCACGAATAAAACGAACTGTCAAATATTAATAAATATGCTTTGGAAACGGCCTTATGTGTCACTTTTTCTAGTATGAAAAGGCATCAATTACAAAATTAAATTATAAGGGCTCCTATTATTTTTTTATGGAATATAGTGTCCGTTCAGAGAATAACTGAATTTAAAGTTACTGTTTAACTCTCTAATTACATGTGGCAACGACTATACATTCAGAGAATAACTGAATTAAAGTTACTGTTTAACTCTCTCATTATATGTGGCAGCGACTGTACATTCAGAGAATAACTGAATTAAAGTTACTGTTTGGATGAAGTTGACAGAACCAAACTTCTCCCTCCCCCCACCTACAATGCAAGCAAACTAAACAAACAGCAGTTGATAATTTTCCCGCCCAATATTGTTTTTGATGGATAGACAAATACCACAGGTACACCCTGACACACAAGTGATGGTCTTATCAAGGCTGACTATCAGAATGGAGGTAATACACAGATACACCCTGGCACACAAGTGATGGTCTTATCAAGGCTGACTATCAGAAAGGGGGAGGAAGGTAATATCCCCAGCAGAGGATTGTCCGGCTTGTGACTGACCCCTAGGTGCTTGGATAGTCAGTGTTGCACTTACCATCTCAACTGTCACGCCTCTATCAGCTGGACGTGCGAATGCAGTTACTGCCCCTATGTTCCGGCAGCCCACCTGTCACTGATGATGATGATGATGATGATCAGACAGACAAGCCAATACGTCACTCAGACAGGGGGACACAGTGCTTACTGGGGCTGTCGGTAATTTGTTACCGAACATGTCTATTAAAGTTGCAAGGACCCAATAGGCTAGGAGGAAGAGCGGTCTAAGCGCCTGCCTTGTTCATTAGGTGATACATCCATCAGGAGGGAGTAGCAGGTCAAGTGGTCAAGGAGGTTGACTACAGTATGGTACATCAGGAGGGAGTAACAGTCCGAGTGGTCAAGGAGGCTGACTACAGATGGTACATCAGGAGGGAGTAACAGTCCGAGTGGTAAAGGAGGCTGACTACAGATGGTACATCAGGAGGGAGTAACAGTCCGAGTGGTCAAGGAAGCTGACCATATATCTAAGAGAGCCTGGTTTGATCCGAGGGGATGATGTTTACAGTAGTTTTTATATACTTGTTCAAAAGTTGAATGCAGAGCCCAAATATCAAAGTTAACTGCGGGTTTTGATTGTTAGCCTAAGTTCGTTTTTAGCTCATGTTCTTGCTCGGTGTGACTAGGCCTTAGTGTAATAAGTTATAATTAGTCTGATAAAGAAATGTTGAAGGATATAATAATAATAATAATAATTGCATTGGTTTGAATCTGAATATTGCAAAGACTTGTCTGTTTGTCCTTCTGAAGGATTTAACTGTGAGTGTAGCGTGTGCCTGACTGATTTAGTCCTCCGAGGACGTGTCCTGTGAATGCGATGGGATCCTGGCAGGTTTGGGGTGTGGGGGGGTATAAACCACGACTGGAAACACTCTCTACCTAAACTATCGACTGTTTCATCGAGTCATTGCGATTCCTCCCTCTCGTTCCTGGACCTTGGAGAACACCTTTTGTGACTAAAGCAAGGAAACACCCTCTTGTTAGTGGAACCCTTCCTAACATTAACTTGTTATTTTTCTTGTGAAACTTTACATGAATGTGTCCACAATAATTAATAAAGGCTTTCAATAATAAGACCATAACTTTCTGCAGCCATCATCTCTCCATGTCATGTATTTTTACTCAGACAAATTTAAAAAATATCCTCACAAATAAATAATATGCAGCCGTCACTGTCAGTGGCTGGCAACTGAGTGACCAAGCCGAGCTCCGGACAGTAATATTGACAGTGACAACTGAGAGACCAAGCCGAGCTCCGGACAGTAATATTGACAGTGACAACTGAGTGACTAAGACGAGCTCCGGACAGTAATATTGACAGTGACAACTGAGTGACCAAGCCGAGCTCCGGACAGTAATATTGACAGTGACAACTGAGTGACCAAGCCGAGCTCCGGACAGTAATATTGACAGTGACAACTGAGTGACCAAGCCGAGCTCCGGACAGTAATATTGACAGTGACAACTGAGTGACCAAGACGAGCTCCGGACAGTAATATTGACAGTACGTGGGAAAAAGGAGACAACTCTCATGAGACACACACAGATCGTGCCACCACCTCGGATAATACGGAACATTGGATAATTGGGTCTTGTATGATCGGGAATCTACTGCAGTTGAATATATATTTCTTAGCACCGCGTCTTACTACCCGTTCGGCTTATACCCATGTGTACTAATTACGCTAATGGTTCTAGGGATTAGGACGTTTATCTTTAGAGGAAGTTTAGCCACATTTGCATAGATAAAGAGTGTAAAATAATTCTAGAGTCTAGTCTACTGTGAGAGTAGCGCCTTAGACCATGCGACCACGGAAGCGGGTAGTTGTATATTGACTCAGGGTCCACTCCAGTCTTGGCAATCATCGTAAAAATGGGACTCGCATAACCAGAAAAACACAAGTCAAGCACACTTTGGACAACAAATAGAAATACTTGGATTAAAACTTTTACTTGGAGGAAATAAGAGCCACAACAACAACAAAAAAACACTCGAGATATCTTTTGTCGAATAAACCGTGAGACAAAAACTGTATCAACTGACACTAATAGCACAGCTCACGGTGCTATTTCAAATGGGAAGACGGGGGTGGGGGGGGGGG
>CABFVZ010003457.1:24344-49054 GCA_902151445.1 Timema monikensis | reverse complement strand
GACTTTTGGACCCTTTAATATTCCAACGTTCCAACACCAGTCGCCTGTAACGGGTAATCTTATTTATGAAGTCCCAACACAGGTGCGCCAACATAACAACCTCCTTGTATATTCGTTTATTGGCACAGTTCGGAGGGGGCAGGGGGAGGTTGTCACACTGACAAACTTTATTTGGTGACTGTGTGAACTTCCCGGGGGAACTCCTAGCTTATGCAAGGGAACCGCCACGCAGGCATACCAACCATAGCAAATTAAAAAATAAAAGCTGACGCGAGGTTTGCGCGAGAACTCATAATTCTGTCGCCGCAGTAACTAGGCAGGAGAAATAAACATCCCGGCCGCAAATAGAAACTAGCAGGAAAAAAACACAGCTTGTTAATTAAACACGGGATCGGTAAAATGTTAATTAGACATATAGGCTAGTAACTAATACACACGGATCTTAATATACTGGCCAATTCTCTTAAGAGGGGAATTTTTGTTTATTGTTACAAAAGCTACAAGAACAATTTTCATACAATACACTTCGGTGGTTGTGTGGTCTAAGGCGTCACTCTTGCAATTAGCTGGGTTATTTTTACAACGGTGTGATCAGGGTTCTAATCCCGCTGGATGTAATAGAAGGTTTTTTTTACCAACTGGGTTCTCACTCTCCCTTCAACACAAACGGGGGTACGTTCAGTTTGAATTTTAATTTCCTCTTTCCTAACCATAATGTACCAATAAAATCGTTTCCTTGGACGGGTAGCTTAATGCAGGGGACACATAATTTGTATGTATTCATACGTAAATGCATGTGATCTTCAGCTGTCAGTTTTGATCCGCTTATTTAACGTGAACTCAGAAATCGATGGAGCGACGTTTTAAGGAAATTTGACCTTTGACCTTTAACCCCGACATTGATTGGTTTAGAGCTCGTCACGTGACCACGCCCTCTTTTTCTGATTGGCTGTTGGCTTCCCCCCTCCCCCAACACAATTCCCGCCTCCCCTGACCCCCTTTCACCGGTTTGGATGTGTGAGACGTATGGGAACAGCGCTGTAATTGGCTGTTATCTATATCACTGGCTGAGTACAGTGCTTTCCACTCCCCCACCAAGTTTGGTCCTCTTTCCTCTCTAGTTACTTATATCACTGGCTGAGTACAGTGCTTTCCACTCCCCCACCAAGTTTGGTCCTCTTTCCCCTCTAGTTATTTATATCACTGGCTGAGTACAGTGCTTTCCACTCCCCCACCAAGTTTGGTCCTCTTTCCTCTCTAGTTATTTATATCACTGGTTGAGTACAGTGCTTTCCACTCCCCCACCAAGTTTGGTCCTCTTTCCTCTCTAGTTATTTATATCACTGGCTGAGTACAGTGCTTTCCACTCCCCCACCAAGTTTGGTCCTCTTTCCCCTCTAGTTATTTTCATGACGACATGGGGTTAGCGACCTGTTGTCCTTCTTCAATGTCACAAAGGTTTATTTATGGTCTTCTATGTGGCAATGGGTTTTCCCCGATGACTGGCGCCAGTTTAGTGGCTCGACAAGACAGGAATAGATCACGACCTTGAATGAGGTCAAAACCCTTCCCCCATTTCCTTATGGGTTAATGAGTTTTTCCCGGTGATGTCACAACTAGAGAGCATTGAAACAGCTCTAATTATGCGCAATAAGGGGCCTCGGAAGCCTTAAGGCGCGTTGACACGGTGTTAGTGGACTAATGCAAGTTTAGTAGTATTAGCTTACTAACATGCAAGCTGTGCTGACACGCATTTTTCACTTGTATTAATATCGCTTCTAAAAACATGGATTAAAATGAAGTTGTGCTAAATGGTTTCTCTGTTGGTGCAAGTTTTTTTTTATCACTGCGTCTCATTTCTTGTTCGGGTTATTTATACGTATATATTAATTACGCTTATGTGTTAAGATCTAGAAAGGGTGAATATAGAATACAAATAGGTGGCCAAATAAATTACAATTTTTCAGTAAAGGCAATGTATCATTATTAGATGACATGTTTAGAAAAAATGTTTTATATAAACGACGTTAGTGATTAGTATGTCTCATATTTATTATTCCTTAATAGTTTAAAATGAATTTCAGTTGATCCCAAATAATGATTATACTATTTTTATTGATTTGTTAACTCACTTAGCACACATGATAAATAAAATTAAACTCAAATAAGGTCAATAAATCCCAAATCAACCCTCGGTAGGGCATTTTTTACATAGGCAGGTTTTTTAAACCCTGTTTTAAATGTTGGTATACTAATAACAAAATATTTTGCTTGCTAGGCCTAAAATATTCCTTAAAAATAATAATTCATTCATTTGTAGATAGGTTTGAATATAAACTATCTGGTTTGCTATACGATAGGAATATTATACCTATAGTAATAATATTATATCTACTCAAGTTTCCAAAGCATTAATACAAAGTGTTTGAAGTGTGTGGGCTGAACATTATTGATTAAAACTTATAAAGATTAGTTAAAGTGTCAAATATGGAGATTGGAAAACGCGCCGAAGATTTCGCGTGAAAACTACCGGGCATTCATACCTTACTTGCCGATAACGCGAATATTATGTTGCCGGAACTCATCACGGTACTACAATGTTGTATTATATTTTTTGATTGTATATAAAAAATGTACACATGCCACGTTGAGTGGTAGGAAATAATGGTTTGATAAAATTATTGATAACATTTGTTTACCGATATTAAATAATATCTCTCACAAGGAACATTTGCAATATTTATGTAGGCCTAAAATGTTATTTTGGAAACTTCTAGAGAATATGTACACCTGATATAACTTTACAATATCCTCTAGTGCAATATTCCTCGCATTCTTATCTTTTAAATTCAGTGCTTAAAATTGCACCAAAACTCATTCTTTTCATAACATTCCACAAATAAGTGCCTCCACACAACCATTTCTTTATTTGCCGCCATTTTGAATTGTCTACTTACATTAGTAAAGTTGGAAGGTGACCAATTTTTCAGTTGCAAGTGGACTTGCATGTTAGTAGCTTGCTTGTCTGTTTACACGGTGAAAGCTGTGTGCGCGCAGCCAAATGAGTGTACTTGCATTAGTCCACTAACACCGTGTCGAAGGGTCTTTACGGTGATTTATAATCTTCAGTTAGGGGCCGCTATCCCCCACAACAAAAGTCTACTAAAACCGGTTGTTTGGTATCGTCCGTCGACATGCAGGATGTAGGTATCCGTCATGGATCGGAGGAGTAAAGTAGTAATGTTCCAGCGTTTACGTGGAGTGAGGGAGTGTATAAAACCACTCCAGTTCAACCAAGCGAAATTCGACCTCACAACCTTTAACGTCATAAATAGATGAGTTAAAGGAGGGCCCAAACGTCTATGTTTTAATTATGATTTTGTGGTAGAAATGATTAAGAAAATGTTCCGGTGGGAGAAATACCAACATTTTACCCGGCAGGGATTTGATTTCCTCCCACCAGCATTAGATGAGCCTGACATTTAGACGGCGTGCCCAAAAAGATTTGAACTTCGATTTCTTTAGCACAACTAATGTCTGTTAGAATGGTCTTACTTCCTTCCGAAAGCATCCCACATTTGCGGAGGGGTTTTGCTAGTCGACTAGATTTTCCGTCCAGGTAGAATGTATACCAGCATTTGGTTCGGGAAAACCCTAAAAACAGTTTCACTGTATGGATAGATTTTATAAATTAAATAAGTTTGGGTAAAGGTAAGGTGGCAATTTCACATACACACACACACACACACAGATGTTCATTTTTATTTATACATTAATATATAACTACATAAATTCATAAATAATAACAGGGTTGAGGAAGATATAAAATGTATCTGCACTTGTGTGAAGGCCAAGTGATACGGTCGACCTGGATTAAAAAAAACCTACCTCCCTGCTAATAGCCACGAAGTTATGACTATCGGTATTTAGAACCGCGTCTTACTACCGGTCCGGGCCACAACCCGCGGAGGATGAGTGAGGAAACTGGCCTCAGTACACACGCATGACAGAGATTCGAACCCCAACCCCCTACCCTACACCATTTATTTAGTTAACACGTGGTACCAGGTGATGCTCTTATTCCTTTATAGATTTGATTGTATATTAAATAATTATTTTCCGACTGCACTAATTAATGTACACATAATATAAGAATTTAATTTTGAATAGCATAAATGACAGTACGCTATAATATTTAACATTATTAACAAGTGGTTT
Source organism: Timema monikensis (assembly GCA_902151445.1). NCBI lineage: Eukaryota > Metazoa > Arthropoda > Insecta > Phasmatodea > Timematidae > Timema > Timema monikensis. Next base: position 44,836 of record CABFVZ010003457.1, on the reverse strand, counting down.
TTTTTATTCCAACTGTTGCGAACCAAGCTGGAAACTAATATCGAGCAAGCGCTGGTGGGGCCGTCCTCCCGACAATTTCTACCAACATTTGTTTTGTTTGATATCTACTGTCAGCATGTCCGTGTGTAGACGATTTAGTACTAATTAAGCTGACGGATTGATGATTGAGAAGTTTGAATTTAGAGTAAGTAAGCCAGCACTTGCGTAGAGGGAGAGCGAAAAACACCCCCAGTTTACCCGACCGAGATTCGAACCTCAAACTCCCCCGTCCTCGACCCTCTGGCTCTACACGGAATAAGCGTGTCAGTCAACTACGCCACCGAGGTAATTTTTTTATAAACAACCGTTTTAATAAATACAATTTTAAATATTATTTAATGCTCGAAACTATATTTTGTTGACATGATAAATAACATTCACACAAAATAAAATAGCCACTTAAAACGCAAGCCAAATTTAAAGGAAGTGCACCCACATTTTGCAAGGATGAAGAGTGGAAATCTGTTAGAAAAACCTCCCTAAATACGCTCGACGCTAATGAAGGAATCTATAATATTTATTTTTAAATTTAATACTATACCATGGATTTGTTTAGCTTACCCTGAATATTTATTAAAACTTATAATGTCCATTTACAACACACAAAGCCTCCCATCGTTCTACATGTCTAATATTTAACACAAGAAAGAAGTAAGGCTGAATAAATTAGATTTACTAAGGGAATGTATCTCAATTTTCCAGGGTTGGAGGTGGAAAACGATTTACGAAAATTTATCCCAAAAATAACATTCTGCTAGATCAAACCCCAACCTTCCCATAGTCTGTTTCTAAAATGGAAACTCAAACGTGATCTGGCGCACATATTATTTATAGATCACACGAACTTGACAAAATTTAGCACTGCGTCTTACTACCCGTTCGGGTTATGCGCTTAAGAATTAATTACACTAATGGAACAGGAATTGTGAAGTTTTAACCCACATTTGCATACAGGTAGAGAGGAAAACTAACCCCAGTTCACCCAACCGAGATTCGAACCCCGAGCTCTCCTGTCATCGATGGCTTAGCTCAACATGAAACTAGACGGTAGCAAACCACGCCGCCAAAATAACATTAGTTAATAGTAAAATGTATAGCCTTCTTAAACCCAGGACCTCTTGCTTGGTAGGCAAACACACTACCGACTGAGTTAAAGTGTCGGTCTTACAATTATACATTATTTCAGTGCTTACCCGATACTAGAGCAGAAGTGAACTGATACCCTATAGAACTCGAGGGCAAATGATGCAGGTCTCAAGTTATTTATTGGTTTATTTAATTTAGGTTAGGGAAAAAAAAGCGTAGATTAATGGAAGTGCATCTACACTTCCAAGTTTCTTAACCAGAAATAGATGATCCTGACATTTGGACGGCAGGCCCACTTGCACCGGAGTGAAAATTGGGAACCCCCTCCCCGGTCTAAGACAGAACTCTCACAATACGCTAAACAGCTTGGGGGTTCAAATCCTGGTCCACTGGCTGCCACCTTCTTTGATCTGTTAGGGGTCTCCAGCTCAAATAATTACAGGTTGACATAGGTTTGGTAACAAAATAATTACATTTATTTTGAAACAATGGAAATTACTCTAAGAGGGTAAGGACAAGGAAGTGAACCCACACCCAAGTGGAGAGAGACTAGGAAAGCACCTTACTGGAATCTGATCTCCAGGTAAAAGATCATGACATGGAGCTAATACCGGGTTTCGAGCCCCATGTCGTGTATACCCACCGTCATAAACATACTAGCTCTTATGCATCGCTAGCCTGACGCTTTAGACAGCGTTGTGGTGTGAATTTACACTCTACCACCACGAAAATTCTGTAAACTTTAGTTTTATCACCTAGTATTTTCTTATAACTTTTAGAAGTGATCGTTAAGCGTGGGATTCAGATCTCTGTTATCTAGTATTCACTTATACCCTGGTAATATATAGGACCACCAGTGACGTAGCACGGTGCAAGGAGTAAAAAAAAAGCTGTCATGTCTCTGGAAAGTGTGAGCACTTTTCCGGTGACGATTTACCGCTCTCCTTTTCCCTCAAATGTGGGTACATTAAATTCCTCTTATAACAGCGACTAACAGGTGCACAAGATATAAATTACTGTCTCTGTGTCTGTGAACTATCATGTAAACGTATTGGGCATAATTTACTAACAGCGAAGGTATTAGTTTTCAGCGCTTTTTTTTTATCATTACGAGTTTATTTCTCGCCTCTCTTGAAAGGTAGACCATACCCCCCAATTCATCCGAATCTCGAGCTTTCACATAGAATAAATGTACCCAAATTTGCCTGGAGGATGAGTGGAAAAATACCCCCAGTACGCCCGACCAGGACACGAACCTTCCCCCAGTTCTAGGTAGTATTGTACAGAAAGCTTACCGTAGAGAATTGGGTGAACAGTGATTGATTGAATAATTAACAGAACCAATAAAAAGATTTTGAGTTTTAATGCAAGTAATTGGTTTATCGATATTTAAATTAAACATTTTATAAAAAATAATTTTAATATTTTTATTTTATTTTAATATTTCAAAATGTAATTTAAATTTAAGTTACTTTGAAGTACATCGTCCATCAACTTTTTTTATTTTCAAGATTCATCAGCTATTACAATTAAATAATATTTGGATTTATTAAATTGAACCATCCTCAAGGGGAGGATGCTCAAATAATATAAATAGTAATATAAAAAAAGGGACAACAATAGAAGTGAGTGCTATGGAGTTCAAGGCTTTGATTGTTTAACCCAAAACATTCCAATACTGAAGCTCGCAACTCAAACCTTTGCTGGGTTATTCAAAAGGGGCCATTTACCTCTAGAAAGCAGTAAGAGACTGCAACCTGCCTATCAGTTCAAAATAAATTAATAGAAATATATTAGTTCTAATACCTAGGGTATGGAGAGGCATATATAGTAAAAATTAGTATAAGTCGTGATAAGTCTATATTTATTTGCTATTGCACAATTAGATATTTAACAGTTCTATTCAACGTTAACATTGTTGTAATGAAGATGTATATAAAAAATAGACGAAATTCATATACCACAACGAATTATAGCCAAAGTTAAAGAGTATGAGGTGAAACATATATCAGATTAATTAAACGTTAACATAAGATATTGATAATAAGGTATAAATGTAAATTAGACTCATTAAAAGTTATGAACATAGCCAGACGGCATTACAACAAGAAAATTTAGTTAAACGTAGTTAATCCTAAGTCCATTTGATAGGGCGCCTTTCTTATTTACAAAAAATAACGACAAGATAATCTGTATTCAATTATTAAATATTCGTCCATGAGAACTAGAATGTTGTAAAACAATAACAAGAATCTAAATTCAAATATTAAATAGTTCACGTGAACATTATTTAAATATAGCTATTAATGGAAACGATACCCATTAAACGTACTTATCGATACAATCGATTAATTATAACTCAACTGGCGATAATACGCCATCACCTAGCAATGAAGCGACATCTAAAGAACAATAAAGCAATTTTCTAACAGTCTGATTTATTTCTAAAGTATTTTGAATCTTAGGAAAATAGTCCGAAAAGAAATTTTTAAACATCTTACAATTTAAAAAAAAGAAGTTAAATTTGCCGAGAGTGAATTTTGACCTTACATTTTAAGTTGAAGAAAGCCGGAGCTTATCCTATCTCAGTTATGACTTAGGCCCAATTGTAAATTTTGTTGGCACAGGCGCCAGTATATTATATACCATAAAGCACAGAAGAGGGAAAGATGGGAAAATTAAGTGGAGGTCACATTCTAGATCACCGAGGAATACATAGTTAGCGCATGCCGACACAGCTTCGGGAAGGTCCGTGGCCGTTCGGGAACCTTATCGAAGGGGATATCTTCACTGCGCATGTCAAATCAACTCAAGATGTTCGTTGCACTCGCGTCACATTTTACCCTGCTAGTGTTCTATTTTCCCGGTACCGCGAAGGTACGTCCGACGGATTTGTGTCGTTCTTCCACGCAGCCCCAGTCATCAAGAAAACGGGGTAAGTATCGTCTATTTTTGTTGTTTAGTGTCTTTCGTAAACCATCCAATGCTACAAAATTTAAACTTAACCTAATTTTACTCAAGCTCAAATACAAAGTTAATTATTCAACCCATTCAATTTATAATTTTGTTAAAAATGTTACAGTGCAACGACAGTACGACGAATTTTCAGTATAGCAAAGAAAATAAGGCAAATAAAAATAAACACTAAATAAATAATAAAACAGAAAATTCTTTCTTTACGTTTGTTCATCAAGAAGACTGAAGATTAAAATTAAAAGCAATCATTGTTAAAACATATAAACAGTATATTATAACTATTGCATTGCTATACAAGTAATTTTAAATCATTGTTTACACACATACACAATTTATGTAAACTTACACTCTAAAATTTAATCGTGTTTAAATTTAAGAATAACAAATGTAAAATATGAAGTATCTCTTGAATAGTATGTAATTTGATTATATCAAAATTCATTAAATTCTTTAAGCTATAAGCAAATGATAATGTTTTGGACCCCTCTCATGTATTAAAAAAGTCATGGATGAAGTGCATTTTTCTTTAAAGTATTGTATATAAAATATTCTTTTAATACTTTATCCATGGAGAGTCACGCGCTTTTCAGAAGTAATTTCAATATATTGCACCATAAAACTTAATTTTCTTTCAAAGATCAACTCCGTTATTATTAGAAGGATCATGTGGCGTGTTGGCTCCCTCTAACCAATAGGAAGCCATCCTTCCACCCATCAGGTCACCAGGAATTTTGCCATTAGTTATTTATGACACTGGTGACAAGGGGTCCAAGAGGCAAGGGGTAGGTCATATAAAAGCCTCATGTGCGTATGAATATATAGCAAAACACAGTTCGCTTCATCACGCGGCTCGTTAAAACAGTGCCGGTAATATATTAAGTAGCAGTAACACAATTCTATAAAGCACACAGTACTCAAAAAGCGGAACGTGTAATATCACGCAATAACAATCTGTAATATAACATAAATACTATAATATAGTATAATATATTCAGTACCGATGGTGTACTCTGTTAAATAAAACGTGGATAGCAACAAAAGTATTTCTAATTTCATAATTATAAGTATCAAATATACTAAGATCGCATAATCGTGTGATAAGTGCACAGTAATGCACACACGCATCACCATATCAATAAAATCCCGATATCATTATAATTTGTACACGAGTAAAATATCACATAAAAACCGCATCTTCATAACTGGCACCCCATCGCGGTGCATCATTAGTACATAAATTCAATATCATCTTAATGTACCATACTAACAGTATATGTGCTCTACATTCTCATAACAAAAATATAAATTTTAATGTTTTAAAGTTATAAGGAACCATCCTAATTATGTAAGCACTGAGCTTTCTCATAACAACAACTTATGAACCTTTGAGTTATAAAGTTATACCGCACCATACTAATAATTTAAACACTACGCTTTCATATTACAACATATAGTAAACCTTAGAGTTATAAAATGCCATACTAATAATTTAAGTGCCCTGCTTTCTCATTACAACAAAATGTAAATCTTAGAATTATAAAGTTATAAAGAACTACTCTGATAATGTAAGTACTCTGCTTTCTCATTGCCACAGAATGTAAATTTAAACTTATAAAATTAATACTACCCAGACAATAATTACATAGCAAACGGCGTTTACTAGTTCTCAGTTAAATGGCAATAGCCTAAACGAGAGCACAATCAAACTCTAGCCACCAAGCGGTGAAGCAGAAGTTAGGTTAACATCGAGGATAAACTTATAGTCCCTAATAGACAAAGTTCTAATTGAAACATGGCTACCCATTAGCCACGCTAATACCAAATATAAATCGTGGAACCATAATACAGATTTAATTCATATGCTCAAATAAATAATTTATAAACAATCCCATAATTTAGCCAAGAAGGAATTTTGAATAGTTGAAATTAAGCTCTACTTAAGTTTCAAATTTCACCTCGTGCTATGCCGATGATACAATGAGTATCGATACCAACTAAACATCTCTTATATAGCGTGCACACAAAGAGTAGGGGGTAGGGGGAAAGGGGAATGGAAGGGATGAGATCGGACAGTGCGGGGAAATATCTCCGGCATCCTGGGAACTAGAAGAATGTGCCAGAACAGTCCAGGTGGAGGAAATAATAACTAGGTGTGTCGAGCCGCCTTAACTTGTTTTTTTCTGGACGTGGCTTTCCTATTGTGCAGAGGATCAAATCACACCTCCATTCAGTCTGTGAAATAGTGTGTTTGAGAGAGGAGGTCATGGCTATGTGCGCAGACGATTGAGTCCAACAGGTTGGAGGGTGAGTACTATGCCATTTGATTTGAATTGTTACTTGTAACTTGTTACAATTCCATCAAAGAGAATAAATGAAACAATATACACTGTTACATACACATTTGGGAAAGAGGAACACCTGGGTAAACCAAAGAGCATATCAATCAACTCCCCATTTCCCAGGTCTCCATTTAAAAATATATATGTGCCAATAGCTCAGAAGATATTGGTTTATTGAATATATATGTCAAATATTTTATTTTCTATTTTTAATAGTTCTACCACAATACCTTCTCTCTCCAGGGAGTCACGAGAAATTAAAAGAGTTATTACAAGCGATGGACAATAATATTGACGGCGCCACTGTACGAGTAAACGATTATTAACTTCAGTACTCGCACTGGACGAGTGAACCAGTTTAATAAGGATTATTTCATAGACAATTTTCATGGGACATAGGGTGTTATCACCTCGGAATAAGCAAAACCTTGGATAATATGGAACCATGGATAATATGGAACCATGGATAGTACAGAACCTAGGATAATGTGTAACCTTAGATAATACATAGCCTATGATTGTAACAAGTTACAATTAACAGTTCAATCAAATGGCATAATACTCACCCTCCGGCCCGGCTGGGCTCCAACTTCTTCACGCCTGACCGTGACCTCCTCCCTCTAACACACTATCTAACTGACAGAAAGGAGGTGTGAACCAGCTGTCTGCAAACGAAATAGGCCACGCCCAAGATAAACAAGTGAAGGTGGCTCCCCGTACTTAGTTATTATTTCTTCCGTCTGGACTGTTCTAGCGCATTCTACTAGTTCGCAGAATGCTCACAATTTTTTTTCCACGTGCTTCTCGACTTCTTCCCTTCCATTTCCTCTCCCCTTCTTTCCTCCCTACTCTCTGTGGACATGTGATATTGTATAGTCGCTATATATGGCGGTGTTTTGTTTGTATCGGCACTCATTGTACCATCTGGCTTAGCACGAGGTAAACGATGCTATTTAAGCTTTCGTTTTTCAAAATTCTCTTTCGGATAATGTATGCATTCTATTCAAAATTATTAATTTGGGCTTATAAATTTAAATACTTGAAATAGGATGGGAGTGTTTTCTTTTATTAGCCAGCTAATGTGTAGCCACGTTTTTATTAGTATTTGGTCTATTGGAGAAACTTAATTTTTCCCAATCTTAAAGTGACTTATGTTTTGACTCACGTTTACCGAGTATTTAATGTTTGGTAGAGTCAATTTAATTGCTTTAAGGTGGGGTGCTAATGAACGTGAGTTTAGTGCATTAATTTTGCAGTTTTTATAGCACAAACATTTTCGGCCAAAATAAATCAAATATTTCTTCTATAGAATCATAGAGTTTTGTTTTCTGCACTTGCTAATCTCAACAGTTGTTGAATATCTGTCATGAACATGGCGGCATTTGATGACAAACTTTTTAAATAAAGAGAAAAGTTTGTCACCAAATACCTCCATGCTCATGACAGATATTCAACAACTGTTGAGATTAGCATGTGCAGAAAACAAAACTCTATGATTCTATAGAAGAAATATTTGATTTATTTTGGCCTAAAGAGGTTTGTGCTATAAAAACTGCAAAAATATTGCCCTAAGCTCACGCTCACTAACACTCCACCTTAAATTACATCTTGCTGTTATGAGGAGACGGAACACTTATATATTTGGCATTGTGTTTTTCAAATTTAATCACTTTAAATTACATTTTGTTGTTATGAGAACAAAAAAAAGGAATATTAGTACTATGTTATGTGACTTTAGTTGCATAAAGCCTCGTTTATATTGTAACACAACATGTTGGTGTTGGGAGAGCCGGTCAGAGCCAACAAGTTGTGTTGGGTTGGGTTGGATCATTTGTCGGAGATAATAAACGACCAACCCAACATGTTGGCTGAGTTTGGAGGTTCGGCGCATGCGCTATCGAGTTTAATCGGTCTCTAACCTTGGTGATGCACGTGTTTTGTTTTCAGATAAGTTTAACTTTTAAAATCGGAGTTTGTATAATTTTCTGGTCATGGAATAGAACAAGGCTAATACAGTTAAACTAACTGATTTATATCAAAAGTGTTTTGTTATTTGTGAATTTACATGTGAACAAAGTTATCAAATCCACTTTGCAAATGTAGGTAATTCATTATTCCCATGTACGCACCTTCAATTTGACGTTCAGCCAAAATAAAACCCTTCAAACCTCCACTGTTTCTTACGTTTTGGTTCTTCTGCAATAGTACACTTCCTGTCAACACAATACACGAAGAAACGGCAAGTAATACGAGGTTATCCATGGCTATAAATGTGTAGACTGGTTAAAAACTAGCGCAGGACCCAGGATGTTGGTCCAACAAGTTGGCGACAATAAACTCAGCTTACTTTTCCACATGTCTTGTCTCCCAACATGTTGGGTCCAACTTGTTACATAATAAACGGGGCTTCAGACTATATTATGATGTTGCGAGATATCACCAAAGATCTACTACTATGTCTCGTAACTTCTGTTACATTATAGTGCACATAGTCGCCGCAAATTGGCAGAGTTGTTAAAGTTTAATATTTTATTAAATTATTTTGAGACCCTTTGAAAGTGCATATGGTTGTCACCAGTTGGCAGGACATTTATGATTTGAGCTACTTCGAATCTTAATTTTTGAGAAGCACCTTTGTTGTTTACCTTTTTGAATGAAATGTATTATTATTTCTCTTGAAAGACACCTGGTGGCGGATCTCTAGCTTAGGCACATATTGTTATTGTTAAAATAAACATATACCAGTAAACCCAAGCGAAAATTTTGCACATTCAACCTTTCACCCCCCATTTCCCATAAAATGATTTAGTCTTTTGTTGGGTTGTTGAAATTAAATACTCAGCGAAGTATATACACAAAATAGCAACGAGAGTTTAATAATATGAAAGTATTTACAATTTACAATACCTCTTTGTATAAAATATTTGATGTCAGAATGCAATAATCTTGAATATATATTTTCCTTTTAACTTAAATTTTAAACAAACAATGTGTTTTAACGTAAACAGAGTATGCTATGTCAGAGTTCGCTGTAGGCTTTGTATTACTTGAGAAAAAGGGATGTTGACTATAGAAATAATATATAAGATTGATTCATTGTTTTTTTCAATAAAACTATTGTTCTCGTGTAACTCCTTGACTAATATTTCTCTAAAGGGGGGGTTACAGGATAATATGGAACCTCAGATAATACGGAACTTTCGATAAGATGGAACCTCGGCTAATCGGGACTGCAATGTATATTATAAAGTCCTACAAATAATCTTGACATAATTTATTTGTATTTTAGGGAAGTTTCTTTCTACCGGAATCCCACTGTAGATATTTCACAGCTTGCTATGAAATATGGGGATGGGAAGCTCACAAATCTAAATCTAATACAATCACATTATTTATTTTTGCTCTAACATGCAGCGGTGGGCACGCAGACAAAGATATCATTGTGCTCTTATCTAACCTGGCGTTGATAAGGAAATCGAAGTTTGATTCGCAACAGGGGTGTTTTCTATATGGCTTCCCAATCCACGTCCACGAAAATGTGGGTAAATTACATCCAAATCGTACCTTACTCACCTTTAGCTCATCAGTATAAATATTACGGACAGCAAGGACGGGTGGTAAGACGTGAATCTTGGGATATTTTTGCGCGCTTGGAAAAAAACTTTCATTTAATTTTTTCTGGAATTTATAAAATAAAAATTACCTCGGTATTAAATTGACTAATAATACAAACACAAAGACGTCACCTCAGAATGTTGGCCTCACACACACACAGCTTTCTATGAGTGTGGGTTGTAGGGGACGCGAGAAAAGGACAGTGTCCTCGCAGTTTTTATAGCAACACTTTGTGTTAGCCAAAATAAATAAAATAATTCCCTAATAAAAACGTAGCGTTTAATTTTCTTCACATTGTGACATCAACATTTCTTGAATATTGGTCAAGGGTGTCTTGGAATTTAATGACAACGTTTCGTCTCCATTTAAAAAGTTTATAATCTGTTGATATGCTCATGAGAGATATTCAACAAATGTTGATATCAACATGTGAAGAAAATTAAACGATATGTTACAACTGGAGCAATATTATATTTATTTTAGCATACAGCAGAAACACTGGTCTTTTCTCGCGTCCCCTACACCCACGTTAAGAGTCGTCACCTGCCTCTGGGTGGAACATAAGGCTGACCTGAGGACTGTCACTCTCATTAGTGTTGTTTTTATTACTACGAAAATGTGTCACAGAACAGGGAGGTTCAATTTAGATAGTGTGTATCCACATTTGTGTGTAGGTATATTAGAAAAACATTTGGTAAAAATCACCCTCAGAATATAAACAATAGTAAACAATAATAAATAGTCTACGCAACTACCAGCATATGTGAACACCAATTCAATAACGATCTTGGTTCCCAAACAGTTCAAGTTGATAGACCCACACGTTTAAAACTGCAAGTAGAACACATATGAATATGCGAAACAGCCCTCATATGATTCCTCTCGTGTGGTGCAGTGCCGCTGTTTTAAAACAGTCGTTCAGTTGAGCTTACTAGTGGTAATGGCTGCCATCCAATGAAAACTATCGAATAATTCTATAGTACTAGACTAATCGACTTATTCGATAGTTTGAAAATCATTCGAATGAAAAGCATTCATATTCATTCGCGTGGTGCTTATCAATAGTCAACCTCACTGCTTTGAATGTTCTACTTATCATATTTACACAAAATGTTCGATTCTTTAGGCTTCACATTTGGGAAACAATACCACGCTCTTCTTTGCTGATCGATAGTAGTCCTTACGAATTAGAATGTATTCCTTGCTTTCCTTATGGAAAATATTCGTGGCTATTAAGGCTATAGTTATAAATCAGGCCTAAAATAAACTTGAATTTTCAAAATATCCTCGTGTTCTTTGCAAAAAAATGTTTTATAAGAAATTGAATTATAAAATTACTTTATTTATCAACTCTTCATAATTTTATGTAACTACTTTTTAAAATTGATTTTTATATCCTGATTTTTGTTTTAAAACAAGTCTACCAAAACGACAACCCATTAATGCTCTCGGAATATAGTTTTTGATAAGGTTGGATCGGGAAATGATTGTCAGCTTAGTATAAATGGAGAACTGTTAGAACAAGTAAATAATTTTGTGTATCTGAACAGAATATTCTGTAAAAATGGAAGGATGGATGGAGAAATCGACAGTTGAGTGAATGCATCTCAGAGAGTAGTTAGATGTTTGTGGACTATTGCAAAGAATGAGGTAGTATCAAAAGAGACAAAGCTGGTGGACTATAAAATTGTGTTAACGCCAACGTTGTTTTACGGATGTGAAGCGTGGGTTTGTCAGGAGAAACACAAGAGAAAGGTTAATGCGGCTGGAATGAGATATATAAGAAATATATGTGGAAAAAGTCAGTAAGGAATGGGTGCTGGGGGAATGAGGTTTGAAAGGTAATCCTTAATGTCAATGTTACGATGGTTTGAGCATGTTGACAGAATGAGTATGGATCGCAAATATCTGAAAGTAGATTGTGTGCATAAAAAGGTGGGAAATATCAAATAGTCAATCGACAGTTCAGAAACAGTAGTTTTCATCATTCGTTAGTTTAAATGATTCGCTATATCCCATAGCTGCCTGCTAGTCTTTGGGCCCATCAACACAGACAAGGATACACCAGATCCTCAGCCTGACGCTCCTTGAGCAAGGTTGAGTCCATCAACACTGGGGTTCGCTAGTGTCACTGATCAGTGATAAAAGTACTCACAAATGTGCAAGTTGTTGACGACTCACTATTAACGTATTCGTCATAAAGGGAAGATTGTAATCATAATGGGCAGTCTGAGTGAGCTAGAATTATGAGAAGAAGGGGATGGGTTGCCGCTACCTAAACCTAACTTTGTGTAAGCCAGCCGAATGATTTGAAATGAATATTGGCATGCAGTACCTAGTGAAACCGTGTTTAAAATTCCCCTTGATGGTATCTAGCGATATTCTTCCTTGTTGAAAGACTCCCACGGAGCGCAGCCCTCTCAACCTGCAGGCTGTGGGACTGGCGAGAGAGCTAGACAACGTGCAACAATGGTCTATGTCCATATTACATAGCAATGGGTGTGGAAGCCTAGACCAGGCCTGTGGAGAACAATATTGTTGGTTTCAGCGGTTATTGTCTGGTGAGCAGGTATGTTATGTCAGCAGGTATGGTGTCGCTGACTCCCCGACACTGGCTCGTCATGGTGCTAGTTCTCCTTCTCGCCGCCGCAGTGGGAGTGTGCGTCCCTATCGCCATGAGGGTCACCTCAGACTCTAGTGAGGAAGAAAGGCTGGAGCTGGCCCTAAGGATACTTCAGGACGTTCCTCTCATCGACGGGTGAGGACATCTTGTTTACTAACCCTGTATCCAACCCTCCTCTGTGCCTGTGACTATCATTGAGCCCTGACCAAGCTCCAGAGTCAGGCACACTAACCGTGCCGCTAATCCCGGCTGTACCGGACAATCTTGACGGACAGGATCAATTACCTGTTTTTGTGTCGCCCTGACTGGAGGTTGTGTCGTTGACTGACAGCCACTTGTGCACACACGTGTTTTACCTCGCCCGGACTGTAATTACTGGCTGCTAATGAAGTGGTGCTTAATGTACTCATCACTGACTCCAGCTAGCTATACACAAATAGTCCGTGCTTACACCTCCCGAATCCAGCTGGTAAAAACGCATGGTAATAGGATAGTTTTCACAGCAAACCCCATTGGAGGATATTTTCCTCCTTGTCATTAATAACGCTATCTTTCCCTCACTCACGCTTAATTTTTATCCAGATAAAACAAGCTACAGTTCAGTTTTCAAAGGAAGAACTTCATCTAACAGCTAGAAAAGTAGTTAGATCTTCTTTCGCGTATTAATATATCAAGTGATGTGATTTGCAGCTGTCATGTGTTTTACTCTCTTCTGCTGAAGAAGGGGACTGTCGTAACCCAAAAATGATATAATTATGTGTTTAGTTGTGTTTTAATTGTTAACTTTGAGGCCTACAATTTTCTGGTAAGTGTGCCCACACCTCTCGCGGACCTTTCCGAGGCTGTGGGAGACAATGTGTCAACCCCCGTTCTCACCGGTGTCGATAGTAGGGGTTCACGCACCATACAAGTCGTTATGAATGGGTTGTGCGAAGAAAGTCACTCAGGTCTTTATTCAGGACTCTAATTCTACCCCTTGGTTGGTTCAGTTACACAACTGTATATAAAAATAATCCCCATCTCCATTCCCGCGCGTGATAACATCGCAATCCCCGACTAGCTCTCAACAAGCCCAGAACCGAGAGCCAACGGCTCGAGAACAACCGACCTGCATGGACGTGAGTCCGAAACCAGAGTGAGAGGACGAGCCACGCAACCTGACGTGCCAGGCGGGACGAGGCCGTGCGCAGCAAGAAGGGGGAGGGGACCCGGGCAAACCACGCTGTCCCAAAGATAAGGGACTAAGAACTCGGCATATAAGTGTATAGGCCTTGCCATTCCATTCTCCTTTCAATGTTTAATTTAATACAGCCATTTGGCACAATTTTTCCTTACAGTAGTGAAGTTATAATATATGCTTATAATCTGAACAGGTAGTAAGACGCGGTGTCAAAAATAATAGCTCAACCTAAAACAGCTTCACACCCAGGACTAACACAAGGAATTGTTTATCCAGAGAAGGGACCAACTGGGACATAGCCAGTGTTTCCTTAGGTCCTAGATCTGTCCCTGGCCATCTGCATTATTCTAGGGACATAGCCAGTGTTTCCTTAGGTCCTAGATCTGTCCCTGGCCATCTGCATCATTCTAGGGACATAGCCAGTGTTTTATTAGGTCCTAGATCTGTCCCTGACGATCTGCATTATTCTAGGGACATAGCCAGTGTTTCCTTAGGGCCTAGATCTGTCCCTGGGCATCTGCATTATTCTAGGGACATAGCCAGTGTTTTCTTAGGTCCTAGATCTGTCCCTGGCCATCTGCATCAGTCTAGGGACATAGACATAGCCACTGTTTCCTTATGGTCTAGATCTGTCCCTGACCATCTGCATTATTCTAGGGACATAGCCAGTGTTTCCTTAGGGCCTAGATCTGTCCCTGACCATATGCATCATTCTAGGGACATAGCCACTGTTTCCTTAGGGCCTAGATCTGTCCCTGACCAGCTGCATTATTCTCGGTACGTATCCAGTGTTTATATTGTACTTCAATTACCAAAAAAATTGGGTGGCGTAGGGGGAAGGGAGAATAGTTTTCTAAAAAACAATAGGAAAAAATGGGTCCACTTTGGGTTTTTAATTACTAAAGTCAATGAAAATATGAAAAATAAATTTAGCTTTCTCTTTTGTCTTTCTTAATGAACCTGTAAAGAAAAGAATGGCGGGAGGCGGCACACTGAGTGAGGACAAGAGCGCTGTCATCTAAAGGAGGGGGAGGGGAGAGTCCCAAATTTACTGCGGGCACTTAGACCCCCTTCCCCTGCCCCGTGCCACTGGAACAATGCCACTGGTGGAAACTGCCGGAATTGTGGATAACTCCACTTCTTTCAATAAAACTAAGTGATCTAGGCAATGCACACTACGTTACAATCAAACTAGATCCCTCCACCTCGTCTTGGGAAGTTGTTATTGCCTACCTCACAGGGGAAGGTTTTATTTCGTCTGTATTAGCGTTATTGGCTATCATCGAGACTCTCACCTATAGGAGGAACAGGTGTAGGAACGAGAGATGTAAGACTACAGACTCTTACTTCTAGGAGGAACAGGTGTAGGGAGGATAGATGTAAGACTACAGACTCTTACCTTCTAGGAGGAACAGGTGTAGGAAGGATAGATGTAAGACTACAGACTCTTACTTCTAGGAGGAACAGGTGTAGGAAGGATAGATGTAAGACTACAGACTCTTACTTCTAGGAGGAACAGGTGTAGGAAGGATTGATGTAAGACTACATACTCTTACCTCTAGGAGGAACAGGTGTAGGAAGGATAGATGTAAGACTACAGACTCTTACCTCTAGGAGGAACAGGTGTAGGAAGGATAGATGTAAGACTACAGACTCTTACCTCTAGGAGGAACAGGTGTAGGAAGGATAGATGTAAGACTACAGACTCTTACCTCTAGGAGGAACAGGTGTAGGAAGGATAGATGTAAGACTACAGACTCTTACCTCTAAGAGGAACAGGTGTAGGAAGGATAGATGTAAGACTACAAACTCTTACCTCTAAGAGGAACAGGCGTAGGAAGGAGAGGTGTAAGACTACAGACTCTTACTTCTAGGAGGAACAGTCGTAGTAAGGAGAGGTTTAACACTACAAACTCTTACTTCTAGGAGGAACAGTCGTAGTAAGGAGAGGTTTAAGACTACAAACTCTTACTTCTAAGGGGAACAGGCGTAGGAAGGCGAAATTTAAGGAAAAAAAAACCTTTTTCTTGGGAGAAAAATAAATCTTCAAGCAGACAAGCAGTCAAGATTGAACCTTGACCACCAGAGTATAAAGGCAGGTGCTCAGGTGTTTTCACAAGGTGCAGGTGATGGTGGCAGGGTGTCTCAACCAGGGATGCAGGGACACGTGCTTTCCCACAAGGCGTCAGAAACTGTGTCATTACGTGTCACGGCCACCAGAGGAAAGTAATATCAGGGCAAAACTTAAGTAAGTAACAATTTCAAGTAACCGCTAAGGCCATCATTGTTCAAGGGGCTGCAGAGGGCTTAGCCCCTTATAGGTACAGTGTTTGTGGAAAGTCCCCAGAAAATGTCCATTACCCCCTACCTTCACCCCCTCCATTCCTGTCGTCATACCGTGAATTCACACAATCACCGATAAAACAAGGACAGAATTGAAATGTGGTCACATGACGATCTCTAAGCCAATCACAAGAAATCAGCGTGAACTGCATTGTTCACTCTGCACTTGTAGAAACAGTCTCAGCTTTGTCCAAGCTCCTCTATCAAATATGCGTGGAAGAACCAATCAAATTTCAAAACCAACCTGAACAATTAG
The DNA here is from genome assembly GCA_902151445.1 of Timema monikensis. NCBI lineage: Eukaryota > Metazoa > Arthropoda > Insecta > Phasmatodea > Timematidae > Timema > Timema monikensis. The sequence continues at coordinate 28,379 of CABFVZ010003457.1, read as the reverse complement.
TAGGCATACGCCTACAAAACTAGATACAGAGGGACAGCTCCATCTGCTGTTGTGAGACAATTTGAAATAACTTGTCAGATAAAAGGTGTGTGTGTGTGTGTAATTCTTTCTCTGTGTAGAATTGTTTATCAATACAAGACAATAATTATAACTACCTAGCACGGTGTTTCAGGGCAATTTGACCTTGAACTTGATCTTGATGATGAAAGAGTCGCAATCTATGTCTTGGTTGAAATCCCCTCCCACCCCCTCCAACCCCCTCCCCCACCACCCCTTCTCAACCTCTGGACATGTTGATTGCTAATTGATGATTGCTAATTATACTCCATTCACGGTAGGAATTACTCTCTGAAAGGTCTTTTTTCCCACCAATATCCTACTATATAATATATAGTTTCCCGGACCGTAATCTTGAAGTTCATCAGTGAGGTCACCTAAAAAGTCTCCGGTCGGTGGACTCCAATCGCTGGGGCGTTCTGTGAATAGAACGTTATCTGTATCATGATACAAAAGGCGGTCCCCCAATTGTTCAAGGATGCTGTATAATTGCAACCTATCCATAGCAGTCGTGTACAATGCCACCGCCACACTCGTGTTAGGGTTAGGGCAAACGCATTAAGTGAATCCTTGTAATTGAGGAAAATAACCTCATCATTATCATCATTGACGCTGTCCACGGTGATGTACGGATCCATCAGGTACTTGTGGATGCCCTGATAGTCGTTAACAACGGTTACGTGTGGTAAATCGGGTCTTTGCCCAAACTTTCCCCATAGCGAATTTAAAAAGACTTTAGCCAGCGTGCGGAGACCAGGGTGTTTACAAACAGAGCCGAAATCGAGTTTTACCCCTTCCCTTTCCTCGTAATTTTGAATATAAGCTAATTTTTCCTCTTGTGAAGTACACCACTCAGGCCATCTGCTGGCATCTTGTTTAATTTTCAAAAAAGTATCAATGTACCCGTGAAACAATCCGCCAGAACTTGTCTGACGATCGTAAACAGACACATTGTACTCCCACACTTCGTGCACTGCTTCAACTGTGTAGCCTTTCTCAACGGCTGTCCGGATCTCGTCAATCACCCAGACACCTGTCAACCAGTGATCTTTTTTGTCGTTGTGCTGACACGCGCCTTGGTTTTTCTCCTCCCCGCATTTCCTGCACAAGATGAACATTAGCTTGTCGTGCATTCGGGTAGGCAATACGGGCATGAATAAATCCCGTGGAGGTCCCACGGTAACTTTGGCTATTTCTTATACTTGATCTATAGACGGACAATTTGTTTCCAAGTGAATTTTGGGGTGGCCGACTGGGTATTTTTTGTACTTGCAAACGTATGGATACAACGAACACACATCCAAGTACTTGATATTCTCTCCAAAAGAAAGGTCTGCTTCGTGGAAGAGCTTGATACAATTTGTACGCCCGCCAAAGAATGCATCCCTGGGACTGAGAGGCTCCTTGGTATACACCTCGTGCTGGAGTACATATTGTTGCAAGTCTTTGTATGTGCGTTTCATCGCATTAAACATGCACTCCCACATCTCTACGACCGTGTAGCCGGCATTCTTAAACTTTTCAACACAAGCCATGGTCACTTCATATCTCTCGTCTGGTCTCGTGGGGACTATTTTTGATAGGGGTGGTCCTGTCAGGGTAACAGAGAGGGCACCCTGTGCCAATAACAGCCCCAAAACTGGAAGACGGTGGTGGTATCTCCAGCTTTAACAACGCCGTCTACACGTCGCCCTAACACATATTCCATATTACCCGCATGAAGAATAGAGACACCGCGTTGATGGGCCTCCCAGCAGAGCCATTGTACAGCGACGTGCGACTGTTTGTCTGCGCACCGATAGCCACCGTTAGGGATAATACCGATAGTATTCTCCTTAAAATGACTTCGGCGGTAAACCAACATGGCCGCTCCTGCGATCGTACATGCCTCTCTGAAAGGATCCACCTTTGCATTCTCCATGAGCATGTATCCTAGTTGTTGGCACTTAATGTTTTAAATTATGTTGCTAATATTATGAAAATAAAATTGTTTAAATTGTATTTATGATTTTCGAAAAAAAAAGTAGAGGTATCATTCACTTATAAACTAAAAATTGCATTTCTCACAAATTAATAATTTTGACTTAATGAGTTTCTCCAGCAAGCAGTTGAGATTTATATTTTATGAACATCTAAATGGCAAGGCATATAATATGTATTTACTTAGAAATCCCAGCTCTAGTAATGACTTCCAGAATTTTGTAGCTTTACTCTTTTCCTACAATACAACTATTAAAATGTATTTGATTGTAATGGCTACTATATATTTATATATAATTGTGTTACGTTTCTGTGATCGAGTGCAATAAGAGACAACACGTTAGTCAATTGGGTAACTAGAGCGTGCCTCTCCAAAATTAGTTCAACATTAACGCTTTATAGTAAAAGCTATGTTAAAATGTGTATTTTTTACAAAAATGGAGCAAGAGTTAACTCAAGACCAAGGCTACAATAAAAACTTTTACATCTGTCCGAGAAGTGTGTGATGTAAAAAAAACTTCTTCCATTGGTAGTTCAGGGGGTGGAGGACAGCTACCCCCGAAAAAATCTCTTTCAGCCAAATACCCTCCCACATTAAGAAATTAAATCCTACCTACCCTACGTGCTTGGCTCACACCGTTTTGAGAGAAGCTCCTGAATATACTATGTACTTTTATCAAATGAGGAATAGTCTACATGAATAGTAGCTATACCTTTATTTGTATGCATTTATCTACACTCTAGAATCGTCGGTTCCCGAACTTGTTGAATGGCGTACCAACCAAACAATCTCCGTATTTTGGAGTACCACCAAGATAGTGCTGAATATTTAATATTTAGGTACATTTGAGTGGCGCCCACGAATATAATGACACAACACTATTTATAGATTAACAGTTTTTATTTATCATTATTTAACATTTCTACTCAATTAATAGGGCACAGGTATCAAATAAATATAAAAAACACTTATATTTACCCCTCCAACAACTGTTTAAATCTCTTTTCCTTTTGGTTAGACTTGGTCGTAATATATTTATGGTATTTTATGAGACATTATCATTTTACAATTTCAATTTGTTTGTTTTGTTTGGCTTCTCACGGCGTACTAGCTGGAATAATTGTACGTACCACTGGTAGTACTCGTATCATGGTTTGGGAACCGCTGCTTTATATAATTGAGCCAAATACTTAGCGCGTCCTCTTACTAAGCTGATTGTTTAATTCCCGTTGGGAGAGTAGTATTTATCATGTTTGTATTAATTTACAGCCTCGAGGTAAAATGTGCATGAATAACTTTCCAATTTATTTAAAAAATCTAGAGAATCATTGTATTATATAATTAGTCACAATTTAAAAAAAACAATATAGCAATAAGCAATAGGCATACAATAATTTGGTTTTCATTAAACGCAAATTTAAAACGGTTTCAATTTACTGGAAAAATAAAGTAGTTTTCTTATTAGTTTATGTTAGAAACTAGCAATCCCACACAGCGTTGGTCGTGATTCTTCAAAAGTTTGTTAAAATAGGTTAAATAAGAAGCTAATTAAAAATTTAAAAATTCGGCTTTGGGGTGCATTCGGACCCCCTCCAGTATAACTTTGTTAAAAATTTCAGATCTCTGCGTGCCGTAGATTTGGCTGGGCATCGCACACAATCACTTCCTTTTATTATTATATATAGGAACAAAGCTTGTTCAATGTAGCCCGTTTATTCAAACACTTTGTGAACCCAAACCTTCAGGTAGAGGCGACCGACCAGTCTCTGCTTTGTTTGTATTTCAGAATACAGAAAACCAATCGACCAAGACTGACACACTCCAGGGTGGGGAAAGTAATAGAGTGGTGGGGGTACTTCCTCTCCTCAAGCAGGTACTCAGTTCGAGAAGGAAGACAATAGAGTGGTGGGGGTATTACCTCTCCTCAAGCAGGTACTCGGTTCGAGAAGGAAAGTAATAGAGTGGTGGGGGTATTACCTCTCCTCAAGCAGGTACTC
>CABFVZ010003457.1:0-22445 GCA_902151445.1 Timema monikensis | reverse complement strand
GGGGGGGGGGGGAGGACGATGCATGGAACTATTAGGAAATAACATTAAAAGTTAGCCAATTATAACAGATATATTCTATTCCAATCCCCTCTTCCAAAGTAAATAAGACCAAATAAATAGGCCTAGACCAATATTCAAGAACCGATTGAAACAAAACTTTTTGACATTCATTTATAACGATCCCAAAAATTAGGGTCCTCAGTCCTCAGAGCTTGACTAGACTCAACACATCAACTAGTGGTTCGCGAAGCCAAAATCTCTGTGTTTGATTCCTGTGAATTGTAATTTTTCATATGTTTTTTGAAACCACATCTTACTTACTACACGTTTGGTTTGTAATCATTTGAATACATTTCGCAAATTTGTTAGGAATGAGGAAGGCTGAATTTAGAGGGAGTGTTTCTGCATTTTTGTAGAGGGTAGTGGGAGTGTAAAACAAGTTATAACAAACACAACCGCAATACATCCAACCAGGATTCGAACCCCAATCTCCCCGTCATCGCGAGAGTGACATCTAGACCACTCGATTACCTAGACAGGTTTCGTTCCTTTTGATTAATTCAATGCATGTGATGTCAAAAGAAAAGTTGAAAACTATATTGTGTGTTTGTACAAAATGGTTTGATTTATTTGTTGTGTGTATTATATTCTACTATTTTTTATCACATCTTACTGTCAGTTATTTGCCCATTTGGCTAATACCCATTATTCAACATTTAGCTACCCACTTCGGTGGCCACGTGGTCTAACGCGCTAATCTAGAGTTGGTTTTCCACTTTCCCTCCACGCAAATACGGGTATATTTCCTCTCAATTAAGCCCAATTTGGTTATTTTAGGTAACAAAGCTGTACAATTTGGTTTATTTTAGGTAACAAAGCTGTACAATTAGGTTATTTTAGGTAACTAAGCTGTACAATTTGGTTATTTTAGGTAACAAAGCTGTACAATTAGGTTATTTTAGGTATCTAAGCTGTACAATTAGGTTATTTTAGGTAACTAAGCTGTACAATTTGGTTGAATGTAATGTGTCATGCCGAACGTCGAAAATCTTGATTGTTCCAGGCGTTACTGTCGTGTTAGTCTGGCTTACTAATGACGGGGGAGATCGGGGTGCGAATTCCGGTCAGGTCTACTGAGAATGGGCTTTTCCTTAATTGTTTCCCACTCTCCTTCCATGCAAATGCGGGTGAACTACCCATAAAATGCTTCCTTCCTCATCTCTACCTCATTGGACTAACAAGACGCAGTGATATATATATGTATATATTATTATTATTGCACCGCGTCTTACTACCCGTTCGGGTTATACGCACTTACGCTAATGTGTAATGGTAGGGTGATTGTGAGATGAAATGAAGGACCTACAGTTTAATGTGGAATCCGAACCACGGTGGCGACCTGGCATTCCACACATTCACAAGATGTCTTGTCAATGTATATATTAAACGCCGAAAATTAAAATACATACAAAGTTCAACATTCTCTTCTTTTGTGTGTAGATGGTCTGCAAAGTGACAACAGCGCTTGGGATATTCTTGTAATAGGGTGGTTGTTGCCTATAGGCTCCGTGCAAAGTGGCAACAGCGCTTGGGATATTCTGTAATAGGGTGGTTGTTGCCTATAGGTTCCGTGCAAAGTGACAACAGGGCTTGGGATATTCTGTAATAGGGTGGTTGTTGCCTATAGGTTCCGTGCAAAGTGACAACAGGGCTTGGGATATTCTGTAATAGGGCTGTTGTTATTTATTGTGAGGTCGAGAATATGTAGTGGATGCCACTGAGGGTAACGAAGCGTTCTAACAAGAAATATTGCGAACAAAAGTTTTGTTTTTGAGGGGGAAAGCGAACCGCACTAGCTATTTTGGATTTGGTAGATGTCTTAAAGGTTATTTCAAGGTCAACTTTGACTTATTCAATGAGAACCTATAATTTTTTAACATAATTTTACTCTGAACCAAAAAAACTTTTGCCAGAAACTTTTTTTTTACATAACATTAGTTTTGAAGATATTTTAACTTGTATTTTTATTAATTTTTTTATTCAAGAACCTTTTATTTCATTATTTTATTTTTTATTACGTTGAAAATGCAATATTATTTATAAAAATACTTTAATAAATGTTCCAAGTTATGTTGATTCATTTTTAATGTAGTAAAACGTTCTTGAATAGAAATAGTCATAGAAAAATTCATATTAAAATAGCTTGAAAAGTTAATGTTAATTAAAAAAATGTTTCAGGCAAAGTTTTTTTATGTGTAGAGTAAAATTTTGTAAAATAACTATAGGTATTGATTTTTAAAACCAAATTTGACCTTGAAATAACCTTGAAGACGTCCACGAAATTAAAATTAATTAGTGCTATTCTCTTTTCACCTCAAAAACAAACTTTTTCACGAAGACATTTTTTAAATGCTTAACTGTCTGGATATTCTGATGTCTCAACTCAACTGTCGGGATATTCTGATATCTCAACTCAACTGTCTGGATATTCTGATGTCTCAACTCAACTGTCTGGATATTCTGATGTCTCAACTCAACTGTCGGGATATTCTGATGTTTCAACAAACGCCTCACCCTATATATCGCGACACACGGACAACGTAAGACGGTTGATCCTGACTAAAAACCATCCTTTATCTTGATATCAGGGACACGCCATGGTCCCTGCCAAACTCTTCTGACCTTGCTCCCTTGTGATTACAGGCACAACGATCTACCGTGGAACATACGTCAGTTCCTGCACAACAGACTACACGACTTCCGGTTCAACGAGGACTTACGGACGGTGCTGCCTTGGTCTCAGAGCGTCTGGTCTCACACCGACCTGCCCAGGTTGAAAGCAGGCAGAGTGGGGGCTCAGGTATGTTCTACTATTGTTACTCCTACCTTGGTCTCACACCGACCTGCCCAGGTTGAAAGGTAGTCCCCTGAAAGTGTGTCCGACCTGTATAGCTCAGGGCTGTGTCCCTGGTGAATGTGGTCCCCTGGCATTGTGCCAGCTCAGTTGTTGCCAGTCAATACAGACAACCTTTCACATGGAGATCACCCCCCCTCCCCCTCAGGAAACGCTTGCCAACACAATGCCATGTAAAATNCCCAAATCAAATCTTGTATTGTCGAGTTTGCTTTTTGTCAAAGAAAGAAAATAAATTCCCTAAATCACAAAAGGGTTGGGTGCATTGGAGGAGGTTTTTTTTTTTTTTTGTTGGCATTAAAAAAACTCATATTAAATGTTTGATGGTCCGGAGTTGATGAAACGGGCTCTACTGTAAAGATTAAAACTTGTGGTTATCACTCCTGACTTGACTTGACAGGCCGACGGTTGTTTGATCCTGTCTGGGAAACCACAAAGTGTGATGTCCCTTTCCTTTTATCCAGACAAGTCCTGGCGCAGTTCCAGGGGGAAGGACTCAACTTTACGTCGTGCGTCGGATGGAGTAACATTCTGGTATCTCTCTCTCCCTTTTCTTACGAGTGGACATTTGGTAAACCTCTTAAAAAATACAAACATGTTTTGTAATGGTCAACGATGATAACATCTTATTACAGTATATTATTATTATTATTATTGATAACATCTATCAGAAGGGACAGCTGCAGATCACATCACTTGACGTATGCACACATGAAAGTAGATCTAGTAACTTTTCTGACAGTTGTGTCCATTTATAATAAAAATAGGGCATAGGAAGAAGAAATATTTAACAGTTACAAAAGTTTTGGTTACCACCGCGTCTTACTACCCGTTTAAGTTACACGCACATATGATAACTACTCTAATGAGGTAAGGATGAGGAAGGAAGCATTTTAGAGGTAATGTACTCGCATTTGCGTGAAAGGAGAGTGAGAATCTCACTTATGGAAAACCACCCTCAGTAGACCCGACCAGGATTCGAACCCCAACCTCCCATCATCAGCAGGCCAGCCTAGAACGGTTACAGCAATTACTAAATTTACTTTCGCGTATTCATACGTCGAGTCATTTGACCTGCAGTTGTCACTTTTGAAAGATACTATCGATAAAATTTAAACACCCTAGCTTAGTCACTAGCGTGTCCAAGAGCCCTGGGTTCGATTCCAAGCTTGACCAAAAATGTATCATTAATTAATAATAATAATAATATTTAGCACCACGTCTTACTACCCGTTCGGGTTTTATACGCTTAAAGTACTAATTACGCTAATGGATTAGGAATTGGGAAGGTTGAATTAGAGGAAGTGAACCCGCATTTGCGTGGAGGGAGAGTGGAAAACCATTTAGGAAAAACCACCCCAAGTTCACCCGACCGAGATTCGAACCTTGATATCCCCGTCCTCAGCAGTCGAGCTCAACACGACAAGAACGTGTATCATTAATTAAATGGTGGTTCCTTCCCTAACAAAGTGATGAACTGACGGTCGGGGGCTGGGTATTGTGTCGGTTATAGATTCAAGTTATGGTACTTTATAAGTCGTGTGTTGTTATAACTAGTCGGTTCAATAAGTGCACGTTAAATACCTCCAATAAATGAAAAATAAAATCAGTGTTGTCCACAACAAAATATGTTTGTATTTTATAAAAGTTCCTTCATTTCAAAATTCCCCTTTAGTTTTTATCTCTGTCCAAAGTAACTGCTCAGTGGAAGGTTGATGGAAACAAATAAAGATTTTAACAACAAATAAAATGTTTACCTCAGAATAAAGGTTTGACCCTCCAAAAAAACGCCAGAAGTTCTTTTTTCCAGGATGGCTATGTAACTTCCATTAGAAAATTCCCTGAATTTCCCAAATTTTCCAGGCAACATATTTCTATCTTCCACGACTACTATCCTCAGCCTGTTAAATAGTGAATAATAATAATATTTATCGCCTACTACATTAAACGTATTTTTTCTTTTAAATGCTAACAAGAACTAAACAACAATCTTTAAAAGTTCTTTTTTAAATCATCAAATGCTTTAGGTTTCTTTCATTTCCGTTTGAATATTTAAGTTCAAAACTAATGGTTCTGTTAGCCACGATACATTCCTTGATTTTTACTCACTTTTAATTAAATTCCCTGACATTTCCCCGTTTTACCACCGCCTCTCCTCTCATTTCAGTCCAATATTCTTATGAAGGACCATTACAAATTACGAACATATTTTATTACTGTCAACATTGATAACATTTTACTGTACTGTTATTGTTTTACTTGCATTGATAATATCAATTAAAAGTGACATATACAGATCCAATGATTTGACGTATGAATACATGAAAGTATATCTGGTGGCTTTTCTAGCTGTAGGATAAGGTTCTTCCTATAAAAATTGGACTATATTCGTACAATCTATCCGCATTTTAATTTACACTGATGGCGTAGAGAAGAAGGTAGAATTTAGAGGAAATGTACCAGCATATTTATTAATGACGAGTGGGAAATCACTTATTAAAAATCCCCCCCGGTGGCCGCATGATCCAATGCGTCACTCTCCCAATATACTGGGACTGACGATGAAAGGGAGATCAGGGATCGAATCCCGGTAGGTCGTACCAAGCTGTTTGTTTTCCTAAAATGTTTTTTTCCACTCTCCCTCCTTGCATATGCGGTACATTTACTCTTTATTCGACCTTTTTCATCCCTAACACACTATCGTAATTGGTATGTATGAGTACAGCCCGGACGGGTAGTAATACGAAGAGGAGGAAACGTTATTAAAATCCACCTTTAATTAGACAGGCAGGGATTCGAAACCCAAACCTCCTCGTCACCAGAAAACCAAACTAGATGAGCCTGGCGTCTACTCCGTGGAGCACACTTTGAAAAACGCTGGTCTAGAGCACAGCTTATTAAACATTTTAATTCGTCACCCCTTTTTATAAGAGAGAATTACTAGCGGCCCCGGACGGTAAAGTTTAAATTGAATTTATTGTAACTCCAGTGTCAGTTTTTGAGCAGTCTTAAACCAAACGAAATAAAATAGAAATCATTAAAATATTTACTGCAAAAAAATGCATACATGCATATTAATTATTACTAATCAATTTTTAAAATATATATAATTTACAAACTATATATATGAGCAGATAACCACAGTAAACCATTAATTTATCTTATTGAACTATAATAATGATTATTAAAATTGTGTCCGTGTAATCATTTCTTCACTAAACTAAACGGATGTAGAAAAAAAGTTGTAGTGAATTATAATTTAAATATTTGTGTAACTAGTATTTAATCTACTCACATTTATCACCGCTGTGACCTCCCCCCGGTGTGGTCGTGACCCATAGTTTAGTGAACACTAGTGAACACCCTGTAGTCACAACACTAGTGAACACCCTGTAGTCACAACACTGGTGAACACCCTGTAGTCACAACGCTAGTGAACACCCTGTGGTTACAACACTAGTGAACCCCCTGTGGTTACAACACCAATGAACATATTTTATCTAGTTTGTTTTAATTCTCACTTCCTCCCTTGATTATGTTCCTGACTTCTCCCCAGAGACTATCCTGGACGAGTCTTCCCGAACTCTCAGCAATGACGAGTGCTACTGATTGGTCGGCTACAAACCCTCCTCGACAATACACAGCCAATAAACGCTACTTAGTACTAGCTTCTTCCTCAAACAAGAGGGGGGAAGGGTATTTGAAGAGGCGAGGGAGGAGGTTCAATCAAATACTCCAAATAATTATTGTTTTCCTTTAAACGATTATAGGGGGATGGCGGTCGCCAGTCAGCTCCCCCCAATTTGTAACCTCTGTTGGAATGCCATTCAAATACTGGGACACAGTTATACACTATGGAATACATTTTTTGGAGTTTTTTAATCACTTACCTTATCATAAAGAGAATGTATTGTAAACGTGAAACTTTTCCACCTTGAGAATGTGATGGATATTGACGTATAATGGCTCCCAAACTAAAAAAATAAGGTTGATTTTAGAATTGTGTGTGTACCTGCGGCTACGGCTGGAACTATCTTTCGTTCAAACTTGATATTTAGACGTGACTTGGTCAGACCTCAAGGAGAAAACGTGATTTTTATGCTAGTTCTAAATTTAAGTCTAGTTTAAAGTTGACTGATTTTTGAAAATGAACTTAAAATGGCTCTTACAATTATTTTTTAAAATAGGTATCTGGAGTTCTTAGCACGATATTTGTTACTGTATGTTGGCTTTTTCGACAAAAATAAGAAGTATTAAATTATAACTGTATTTTGGAAATTTGGTTCAAACCACATTAGACTTTAGGAAAATGTGACCCGTTTTGGTGGTCGAACCGTCAAAGGTGTCACTTTAGCAATCGACTGGACTGGGTTAGAAAACCCTGCCTGGGTGTACTGAGGGTGAATTTTCTTAAATGTTTTCCCCACTCTACCTTCATACAAATGCGGGTACACCTCACTTATCCCTATTATATTAGCTTAATTAGTATATAAGCGTACAACAAGTACGGATAGTAATAGGCCTACCTCTCTCAGGCAAGTACGACTGCGCCGTAACATTTATTTTAAAGCTTGTGCTTGCAAATTAAGACAACAACAAAAGAATCAATCAATCATTCCGGAGAAAAGTTTTCAAACAAAACATGACTATAATTCTATTACTGCTCTCGCTCAAGGAATTATTTATCGAAAGTAAATATTACAATTCCAATAAAAATTAAATCAAACAACTAGATAAAAAATGGATTGATTATTTATTTATGAAAGGAGGCGGTATGTTATACACAAGCAGCTACTTCTAAAATCTGTACTTTTAAGTGCAATGCGCACAGCGGCTAGGAGGGGGCGGGGGTTAGCCGCCCCCTCCTAGAAATGTCCGTAGCCGCGGTCCCCTGAGTACAAATTGTGAATCAGTACAACTCCGGCCTAGCCTACCTCTCTCAGGCATCTCGCTTGCATTATGTAGCGCTACTGCGGCGCCCCTGGTGGCAGAGACGGGCAACACGCCGACCTGCTTTATTCATTAGCCTGGGGGAGAAGGTATAGCAGACGGAGGCTTTAAGAAGCTAAGGCGCAGCACACAAAAAAAAAACCAAGCAGAGAGATAACAAAAAAGTCCCGGATGTCTGTGGGGATAAAGTATCAAATCTGTGTAACACTCGTGTTCTCCGACCTGGCGTGTTTTGACGTCCGTTGTTGTTGGTATACATTTCACTTGTCTGGAGAACACGGAGGAGTGTTCTAACAGTCACACACGGGTGATTCTAGACATGTTACCCTTTCTTCCCGCCCGGTGCAATGGCGTGTGTGTGATTGATCCCTACATCTTACATCTTGCGCTCTTCCTCCATCTTTAATTAACCTCTGCTCCCCTCTTCCCTCCCTACACCGGTTACCTGTTTTGACTACAGCTCTAGGCGGCCCATGTTCAAACATAGTTGATGACAAAAAGTAATCAGCTAGTATTTTTATCTGTGCACTTATAATATACTATTATTAGCACCGCGTCTTACTACCCGTTCAGGTTATACTGCACTTACGCTAATGTGTAATGGTAGGGTGATTGTGATATGAAATGGAGGACCTACAGTTTAACGTGGGATCCGAACCACGGTGGAGGACTGCCATTCCTCACATTCACAAGCTGTGATTAATACACGTCTTGTCAGAGGTGAAGGAAGGGTTTGGAAATCAGATAAATCTGTGCCGGGACCGAGTATTGAACCCCGGACCCTCAGCACCGAAGTCCGACACCTTACCCCTAGACCACCAGATCAACCCTTATAATATAATTATTGCTTCTTTTATTGGGTTTATATTATTGTCCTAATTTAAGTTAGTTTTCAGTAATTTACTATTTTCATCCTGCCAACTTGGGTTGGATAGTTTAGTTATCGGAAAGCCAATATTTGCAATAGGACAGATGATAACAAATAAGAAGTATGATTGGTGCATATATTTTATTTTATTTATTTATTATTTTATTCTATTCTATAAACATAAAGAGAGATATTTTCCCGCCTCAACTTCTCGAGCTATAGTCCATTGTTGCATTCAGCCTTGTAAGCTATATTTCGTCTTCAATCCTGGCTGCGAGTTTTATTCCTGTTGGTGAGTAAACAATAAATACGTAGCTTCCTATTTCCGAAATAAACAAGAAAACCCCGAGCATGACATCAATTGTAGATCCTGTTCCCCTAAGGTGTGGTTTATAAGATAGTCATAGTGTAATCAGTCATAGGTAAGACTGCTACCTTGCTTGGTTCCACTATGGTGTGGTTTATAAGATAGTCATAGTGTAATCAGTCAAGGTAAGACTGCTACCTTTCAGGGTAAGCGAGGTGTACTTTACAGTTCATAGTATTTTATTCTAGTTCTCGGTTTCAATATGACGGTTGCTATAAATATGATATTTCCTCCCAAATGATTTGAATTTAAAATTCCCGGGGAAACAATCGAGCGACTACCTACCTACGGCGATTTGTTATTTTAATCTTGACGTAATATTGCAAGACTGATGTCTTAAACCATGTGTACAGCGGTTATTCTCTATTAATATAATGCAATGAATATAATCTCAATCTAGTTTCTGTGTCATCCAGTCACTTGGTACTTACTATATATATTTAAAAAAATTGATTTAAAAGCTAACTTCTGTGACGTTTGCCAACATTTTTGATGGAATAAAAAAGAGCGAACTATTTGTTGTTAATAAATAATTTCCAGTTGAACACTCCACAACTGATTGCGTTGAACGATTAATTAGTATTTATCACTTCACGAACCCAAAGTATGATAGATTGTAACAAAGAGTTAAATAGTAGTCCATCCATTTGAACTCAATTATAGAGATTTTATGCAATTAAAATCAATCGTGATTGCTTATTAATTATTGACGTGTTTGAATGTTATCTATAAGCCCGTGAAATTTTAAAGTAATGACACAATCATATAGATGAACAGAGGTTCCCTGAATAAAATATTGACACTACCCCGTAATGTTTGTTAAATCTAAGCATCACTTTATCTCGCTCGTATCTGTGAGCTTATTTTTTTGCACAGTGCCTTACTACCCGTCTGGGTTATACGCTTATACATTAATTACGCTAATGGTTTTAGGGATTAGGAAGGTTATATTCAGAGGAAGTGTATCAGCATTTTCATGGAGTGTTAGTGGAAATACCTGTAGCTGAGTAGTCAGAGAAAACAATTCCCGATCCAGATGACTTTGTTTACATCCTACTTGTCCTTGTAGCTGAGTGGATAGGAGGACCGACTTCAAGCTCTTATTACGTACTTCCTAGCAACTCGTCTCTAAACAGTTCTGACGCATGAAACACATATTTTCTCGTCATTTCTGTTCTCCGGCTCCACTTTCTACACGTATCGCTTAGTGTGAGTTACCCGCGTAATGTAAACGAGATCTGGGTGACCAGCCTAGGCACGTATGATCCCCCTGCAGTCGTTAGATTTATGTTACCTGCATGGCAGGAGTGTGTTTCGGGTTTCCTACCTCGGTCTTAAACAAGGAGCTATTCGACCAAGACACTGTAGGCATTCCAATATTGAACAGATGCTATGTGTACTACGATAAAGCTAATATTAGACAAGACCAAGAACAAATAGGGTTTTTTTTACACGTAAACTATATTTACTAGGTCTTATTTTCACATAAAGTCGGTTATTTGAAAACTGGATACCTATGTTGCTACAATATTACAATTATTATATTTACATTATTAATAAGTTTAATTAATAATGTAGAGATAAATTAAACAATAATCCGTAAGGATGGCTTATTGGAAGTCTTTGATACATTTGTAAGTGAAATGTATGCTAAGTAATTCAAATAATACACACTACTCTTATGCCAAATTTTAGTGACTCTCATCATTGTTGGTTTTCCATTCTCCCTACACGCAAATGCGGGTTCATTTCCTCTAATTCAACCTTCCCAATTCCTAATCCATTAGCGTAATTAGTACTTAAAGCGTATAACCTGAACGGTTAGTAAGATGCGGTGCTAAATAAAATAATAATAATAATAAAATCATTGTTGGTGTTTTAAAGTAGTCTTCCTAAAGCAATAAGGGTTTACAGTACATATTTTAAGTAAAACGAAAATAAAGTGAGTTTTAACTTAAATAATTAATTAATGCGTGTAACCCGATTCACTATTTAATCCTTAAAAAAGCTAATTAATTTCTCCCTCTTGTTTAAATAAGAGCATTGTGGTCGTATTAATAATTGAATAATAATAATAATAATAATAAGTTGCTACAAACTACACCAAACTAAAAACGTGTATTTATTTAAAGGGAAATGGACAGTTATTAGATAAAAATATAAGTAAATACAAAAACTAGATCAGAAACAATGTTAGAGACACCAAAAATATTATTTTTTAACTGATATTTTGAAAGTGCTGTACTAGGATGAGATTGAACTTGTGAAATCATGATAGTGATATTGATATTGATTGATAAGATTGATATCTTCAAACAAACATACGAATATGAAAGAGCTACTGGCCTTCTCAGAATACCATAACTCTCAGTAGGCTCAGTTTTAACTTTGCATTTTTAAACCACCATAGCGCAAAACAAACGCAGCAGTATCATGATATATTTAAACCACCATAACGCTCATGCAAACGTAGAATTATCACGCTATCTTTAAACCATCATAGTGCTCATGTAAACGCATCATTGTAATGACATCCTTTTGCCACCATAACACTCATATAAACCCATCATTGTCTTGTCATCTTTAAACCACCACAACAATAATATAAATGCAGCATCGTCTTGTCATATTTAAACCACCATAATGCTCTTATAAATGCAACATCGTCTTGTCATATTTAAACCACCATAATGCTCTTATAAATGCAACATCGTCTTGTCATATTTAAACCACCATAATGCTGGTATAAATGCAGCATCGTCTTGTCATATTTAAACCACCATAATGCTGGTATAAATGCAGCATCATCTTGTCATATTTAAACCACCATAATGCTGGTATAAATGCAGCGTTGTCTTGTCATCTTTAAACCACCATACTCTCGGACGTGGCAATGATTGTAAGGGAACACAACTTGGAAATATTCCGCCGGGCAGCGCTAGTGCTTTAGATGCAAAGCAACAAACGATTGCTCCATGAAATGACCCATAAGGCGACAGGAGGAGAGGAGTGGAGGTTATAAATGTAAAAATGATGAGTTTGTTTGAGTCGAGAGAGAGGGTGGGGCGGGCGTCGTTAAGGACGTTCGCTGCCACACATTGCAGAGATGAGAAGGCGCGCAATTGGACTCCCGAGGGCCACGTGTCTTGAGGAAACATGATGCGGCACCGATATTCAGAACATGGCGGGAAATATCTAGCTCTTGTTAGTTCTGAAACACACTGCACCACTCCTCGGGAACACTAGCTGTTGGAGGAACGTGAACATTAGCT
Source organism: Timema monikensis (assembly GCA_902151445.1). Taxonomy (NCBI): domain Eukaryota; kingdom Metazoa; phylum Arthropoda; class Insecta; order Phasmatodea; family Timematidae; genus Timema; species Timema monikensis. The sequence goes on along the minus strand of CABFVZ010003457.1, from coordinate 10,074 downwards.
GCTGGAGGAACGTGAACACTAGCTGCTGGAGGAACATGAACATTAGCTGCTGGAGGAACGTGAACACTAGCTGCTGGAGGAACATGAACATTCGCTGCTGGAGGAACGTGAACACTAGCTGTTGGAGGAACGTGAACACTAGCTGCTGGAGGAACGTGAACACTAGCTGCTGGAGGAACGTGAACACTAGCTGTTGGAGGAACGTGAACACTAGCTGCTGGAGGAACGTGAACATTAGCTGCTGGAGGAACGTGAACACTAGCTGTTGGAGGAACGTGAACACTATCTGCTGGAGGGGCGTGAACACTAGCTGCTGGAGGAACGTGAACACTAGCTGCTGGAGGAACATGAACATTAGCTGCTGGAGGAACGTGAACACTAGCTGTTGGAGGAACGTGAACATTAGCTGCTGGAGGAACGTGAACATTAGCTGCTGGAGGAACGTGAATGCTAGCTGATGGAGGAACGGGAACACTAGCTGTTGGAGGAACGTGAACACTAGCTGCTGGAGGAACGTGAACACTAGCTTTTGGAGGTACGTGAACACTAGATGTTGGAGGGAAATGAACACTTGCTGTTGGAGGAACGTGAACAGTTTCCATAACAAGAAGTGTCGGATAACTCCGTCTTGTTAACCAGGCCCAGAGGACAGTTCCTTGGGAAATGGTCAATTTTAATGAAGTTACCTAATGTCTGATTTTCATAGCAAGCCGTTATTTGAAGACTGGAAACTCATATTGCTACAATGGCTAAAATAAACAATTACAATAATTATAACTACATTCTTAGTAAGTTTAGTTAACTATGTAAAGATAAATTACTCAGTAACCATATGGAAGTATTTAGAATATGTTTGTAAGATGGGGTTTTACAATCTCATTTGTTTAGCTTTTATTTAACGAGTTTTATTGATATAAGCAAACATTGAAACATAAAATATGAATTAGTAAGTAAATTATAAAATGATATTTATATCGTCACAATTTTTTTTTATTATGAAGCTTTTTGTTTGTAAACGTATTTTATTTTATATTCTACAACTCATGTTTATCCTCAGTAATGTCCTGTAGGAATATTCCTGTCAGGATGTAGGCTAAAAATGTAATTATAAATAACGTTTTTGAGGTCACAGGTTCCAGTGACCCGAGGCTGGTTGGTGTCTGAAAGAGAAAACCGTCACAACCAAAGTTAAATACGCGCCACGTAATCAGGAGTGGACATGTTTTTTCCAAAAGGTACGTGCAGCATTCTTAGCACGTAGCTGAACACCGAGTGAAGGTACGTGCAGCATTCTTAGCACGTAGCTGAACACCAAGTGAAGGTACGTGCAGCATTCTTAGCACGTAGCTGAACACCAAGTGAAGGTACCGAGTTTGATCATCCCTGGAGATGTCCTCCTGATATTAAGGAGTTCGGTAATACGCTTGGAGGATACACTAAGGAGGGGGAATATGAAGTATGGAAGATTCTAGGAGGATATAGATAGGAGAAGAACTGGGCTGTGGGTTGTATCGTTAAACTGGAATATACGAGCCAAAAATAACGCTATAGTGAAACATTGGGGTTATTTAAGTAGTTTTGAACATTATCTAGGAGACAATCAGGGGTCTATATATCGGAGACCTTCAGGAGGTTTTTATCTCTGAGACAATCAGGTGTAAAGTCTTACTATAGCTACAACGTTGAATTTCTAAAAGACAGTAACAAATTAGTCAAATAATATTAAATGAAATAATTAAATAATATAGTGATATTCTAGACTCACCACTTACCATTTCACTGTGTTCATTCCTAATTGAATATTTCCCATGTCCAGCAACACGTGATTGTGTACACGTGATCGCGAGCAAACACGTGAGTTAACTGACCAGGCCAACATTGAGTTGAGACTGGGGCCGCTATGAATGACATGTGGCGCTTCCGGCGCTGAAATGTTCCACGTCCATTTAGATAATCTACCACCGTCTAGTCACATATTCCCCTTTTTTCTTGTTTCTGTCTTGTATGTAACCCCTACCTCCTCCCTCTGTGAGGAAATATACTAAATAAACACCACCAGGAGATCGAAGAAAACTTCACTCTTGGCGGGGTATTCGAGGACACTTCTACTTCCTTTTAAAAATGTAAGATCACAACATTAACTTTCGGTATTTGTAATTCTAAATTATATTTCAGCTTTAAAATTTAAATATACAAAAGGAACCTCATAGTATTTATTTCTTAATTATAAGGTATTTTTCTTTTAAAAATATTTATTGTAAGATAATAGAATATCCTTATGATGCATATATTTAGGCTTAAATCATTCAAAGTCCTTCAGACATATGCATTTTGATTGGAAGTCCTTTTAAAATATTTAATATATTTTGCTTAAACCATTTAAAGTATTCGTTATTTACAGATTTTGACTTAAAATTGTTTTGGATAATTTCATTGACCTTTTTACTAATGAAATGTGACATAAAAATAATGTCCAGTCCTTACGACTAGAAAATGTTGAGTTTAATAACTGATGTTAGTAGTAGAAGTTTTTCTAGACTTATTATATTTATGCTGTGTGTTGAAAGTCCCTTTAGAAGAAAAAGAACTAAAATGTTAGGATTCATTAAAGTCATAGTTCATAACTTAGGTAATTTGCCTTAAATGATTCAAGGTCCTGTTCACTGATTGAAACGTGACGTATATTAGTTAAAGTTCTTATAAATAAGAAAGCTATTGTTGAACGACCATATTAATTGTTGCAAGACTTTCTTTTTAGTTTCCATAAACACATGTTTACGATTGTTGGAATTCCTTCTGACTTGAAATAATGAAAATGTTAACAGAAGTCCTTCAGACTTGGAAACTTAGGAATATGTTGATAATATTGGTTGTTAGGTCTTAGTTATTGTCTTTTCCCTTTTACTAAAGTAATGAATTGGCCATTATTGTTGACCAACAAAGTTAATATTGTTAATTAATGTTTCAATTTGTTTTCAAACATATATATATATATATATATACATTTAGGCTCAATCTTACAATGTCACGTTAAAGTTCACGTAACCTAACCGCTCATGAAGTCTAACCGTTGGTTAAACTTGGCGTTGCGTTTTACAATACTATTTTGATGTGCTCGTCAAGTTACGGACGTGTGCCTTTTATTAGTTCTTATCATTAAGCTTCTCGGAGCACTAGATTTGTTACAACGCTTTTGATTGGCTTAATTTGAACCAATAGACTGTAAGTAACTATTTAAATGTCTGTGAAGTTATGGAGTTTTAGGAAAAGAGATTAAAGTTTAATACATGTTAATGTTGTTGTTTATAACACGTCATGTTATTCAATAATCATATTCATACATATAAGTTTATAATATATAATACTTTTTTGTATCCAAATAAAGTGGGGTATACCAAAACGGTTTATTTTAAACAGGCATGTTATAATGTTATGGAATTAAGCAGACCACGTTGGGCGCCAATTAATACGTTGCGGGTCAGAGATGGGCGCCGATTGAAGTGATACAATTTAATTAGCTGATAATTGCCCTGTGATTGAGCACTAATTAAATCGGAATGGTATTATTATGAGATAATTGGTTTTTATAGCCTCGTGATCGAGCGCCAATTATGATGATACGGTTTTACAATCTGATATTTAGTTTAACCTTTAATGTTGCGCACGATTTATTAAAGTGAGTTTATCTTCAGCACTGAAGATATAATTTTATATTATACAGTTTAGTTGAACATTCCGTGTTTTGAGTACCGTGTTGTGTAGATTTGTGTGCCTACTCTCTTTTACCGGCACTGTTAATAAATTGTTTTGTTAGACATATATTCATACGCACAAGCGGCTTATGTATGACTTACCCCTTGCCTCTTGGACCCCCCTTGTTCCTAGTGTCGAAACCTACTAATCGAAAGAGTCCTGGCGACCGGTGTTGTGAAAGATATATTCCTATTGGGTTGTGGGTGCTAGCGTCACTTGCTTTCTTAGTAAATACTACGGAGTTGATTTTTAAAAGAAAAAAGAAAAGTTTTAATGGTGAAATACTTTGACATTATTTCTGAAAAGCGCGTGATTCTCCATGGGTGAAGTATAGAAAGGATATTTTACATACCATACTTTAAATAAAAATACATTCATCCATTACTTTTTAAATATATGAGAGGGGTCCAAATCAGTATTATTACAGTGTTTTAAGCTTCAAAATAATTAAGTAGCTGAACAGAAGATTCATAGTCAGTTTTTAAACACATAATTTAATATCTAAATTAAAACCACTCTTAATTAACCATTGACGTGTACTTGAGGGGAGAAAGTGAAGTAAAAACCACGTCCCATATTAACCATTCAAGCCTACATATAATAACTTACAAGACAATATAAACATAGGTAGGCCTACAGCTATTGTCAATTAATTATTTACGACAGTAAATGACCACTCCGAATCACGAAGTGAAACAATTGAAAATAATTTACATATTTTTTTTTTAACAGGAAAGAAGAGCCTGTAGGGTTAAGCCAAAATAGTTGTAATAAAAGTCGATACCAGGAATTAAAAACCTCTGCCCCGCGTTGTACGACGACTTACAAATCACTCTATAAAAATTTGCCCAAAAGAAACAGCATCCCAAATTAAACAGATATATTAAATAGAAGGAATAAATTTAACATAATTATTGTATTATCATCTCGGTGTTAAACTGGGAATAATTTAGTCTTTAAAAAAAAGTTGAACTGATTGGGATTGAATATGTGTAGTTTTATTGTTAGGTTGACGTAGTACGCAGTACACCAAAGAGGCACATACTGAATTTATTGAAAGTTAGTATTATTGCACCGCAAATCTATGATTAGGTGATTATTGGTGAAACATATATTTAATTATAGGTGGACAATATTAAAACTGAGAGAATCCACAAATATCTGTCCAAAGTTTTCTAAATATAATAATGTAACCTCACACGACTAATAAAAATTGCCATAAAACAATATGGCGGAATGTTTGTAAATTAATGTGGACGTTAAAATTCTAACCAGAAGGTAGACCTCGTGTTAACTTTAGGAGGATGCTAGCTAGCTCTAACTGAACATTGTAACATCCAAAGTAGTGGTTGATTATCTCTTAACCTCATGTTAGCCTTTAACGAATAGAATAACATGGCTTTGTAATATTGGGCCTATTAGTATATTTTTATCGTCACTATTGTTGACCAACAAAGTTAATATCGTTAACGTTTCGAGCTGTTTTTCGATCTTATATATTTATTTATATGTATACATTTAGTATACATTTTCATGTTAACCTATTTTTACTGCTTTTGCTTTGTAATAAATAAATCATATTTATCTGTAAACGTCAATCTTGTTGAATTTAGCTTCTTTCCAATGGAATTTGTCAAATACTTCCTGGAAATATTAGTTGTGTTCCCTGGTTAATGAACTACGGCAATGGTGCGGATGGGATGGCATGGAAACATGGGAGAATATTATTATTTTATAATACATTCAAAAGTAATTGTCCTGTCAGGTTATTCTGTATTTCATTCACCTTTTATTTATGTGTAATTTAGTATTTTGTCCTGGGGGATAAAAAAGGGGCTACACAGGGTTGTTTATATCTCGGAGACAATCAGGGGTTTATATCCAAGAGACAATTAGGGGTTTTTCCCTGCCTGCAGAAGTCACTCGCTACCAACATTGCAAACTTAAATAATCTCGTTAAAAAGTGATTTTCCGCCACATTGAAGCTCTGAACTAAATAGAACATTGTATTTATCCTGGAGGATAAAGAAAGAGAGAAGAAGGTTGGAAACAAATTATGTCCCACCCACTTATATTTGGTGGGCTTGTTGCTCAAGCCCCTGGAGACTTCTGTAAGTCCCCCAAACCCTGGCAACGAATGTGGGCCTGTGAGACGCAACTCGCTTTACAGGCTTACACAGGAGGAAGAAAAGAAGCAATGGTTTAAATTAAAATAAATTGTAGACAGGATAGTTTTTAAATAGTTTTTTGAGAAAGGGAAATTTTAAATATAATATCGATAACTTCCAAAATATGCTTGAGTTTCTTCTGTTTTTTTTTTCAACTGCGTGTTTGCACTTTGGTCATGTCATAGTGGTGGGATATTAACTATCAAATGTGGAGAACAAATGGAGGGGGTGAAGGGGCCGATTAAAGTTTAATCAGAGGGAATTCCCCAAAAGTGAGGAAGGGAATGTGATTTACCACTGGCATAGATAAGATTGGACATAGGTAGTGATGGGCACAATCGAGTAATTTTAAGAATCGAGTAAAATTACTCGAGTAATTTTGATCGAATCATCTACTGTAATCGTCCCGCGGCAATCGGTTGGACCACAATACTCGGGAGTCTTACAATGGAACTCGATACTAATAACAAGTCCATAATCTCTTCCTGTAGTAGTCCATAGTAGTCAGTCAACACAGACAGGGACCTCCGCGTCCCTTATTTTCAGGTTTTACGTTGCATGTACAGTCAATATGAAAGTAAGCGTTTTAAGAAGTATCTCACAAAAAAAATGTTTTGTGGTATTTTTAATAAAATAAACTTTTCTTTATACATTCATTTTAAAGGAATTGATAATACCTAATTGTACCTTTTTAAAAATGAAAACAGTTTTTATTTTATTTTTTCTATTATGTAACTTACTCTGATAAGTTTTAATTTATATATAATCATATTTTACTAAGCAAAAATTATATTCAAAATAATTAAGAAATACAATAATTAGTTTCGTTATATGCGATTGTAGAAATAAGACGGCTGAGGTGCCGAGTAAAAAAAAATCTAGTATCTTTTATTGAGTACTACTAAAAGGAATCGCTTAGTTATCATGCTTTTTGATTGTGTACCTTATATCTGCGAGCATTTTGTATTGAAAACGCACGTGCAACATTTAAACCATAATGGCTCATTTTTGCGTAGCAGCAGAAACTGTTGGTGAAAAATGAGCTGTAAGGGAATATACCTTTTAAATGTTAATAGCATGGTAAACAGTCCAGCCAATAAGGTCGATTCTCACTTATCTGGTGATAAAAGAGAAAATAAAAGAATAACAATGTCCGAGTAAAGTTACTCGAGTAATTCCGGAAGAATCGAGTACAACCGATTACACAACACAATCGAGCTACTCGATTATTTTTACTCGATTGTGCCCATCACTAGATATAGAGATAGTCAGGATGTAACCAGGGTCCTCTAGACCTATAGTCAGTCTCCCTAGCCACTCAGCTATGAAACTATTCTTCATCTTTATAAAAAAAACAGTTTAGTTCCCAACCCCCTGTGAGCTTGGGACGTGCACACACAGAGTTTGTAATTATTATCCGGGTTTTATCCCCCCCATCCGAGACTGTTCTCATCCATCATGAGCTCGTGGGGCAAGTGTTCCAGAGTGTATCTCTGTCCTTGTCTTTCAGCCTCTTTCTCTCTCCTTGTCAGATATCGCAACACTCACAATTGTTCCAGACAACTCTCTACAAACTTTTTGTCGCTCCAAAGAACGGACTTAGTTTTATAATCGTCCACTTCTTGTAAACTTTCTTTTTCCTTGGGAAGTTGGAGTCTTCTTGAGGATATTAGAAACTTCCTGAGGATGTTGGAAACTTCCTGAGGATGTTGGAAACTTCCTGAGGATGTTGGAAACTTCCTGTGGAGGTTAGAATCTTCCTGTGGATCTTAATATATTCCTATAGAAGCTAGAATCTTCCTGTGGATGTTGAAGTCTTCCTATAGATGCTAGAGTTTTCCTGGGGATGTTGATGTATTCCTATGGATGCTAGAGACTTTCTGGTGATGTTGATGTATTCCTATAGATGCTAGAGTTTTCCTGGGGATGTTGATGTATTCCTATAGATGTTAGTCTCTTCCTGGGGATGTTGATGTATTCCTATAGATGCTAGAGTTTTCCTGGGGATGTTGATGTATTCCTATAGATGTTAGAATCTTCCTGGGGATGTTGATGTATTCCTATAGATGCTAGAGTTTTCTTGAGGATGTTGATGTATTCCTATAGATGTTAGAATCTTCCTGGGGATGTTGATGTATTCCTATAGATGCTAGAATCTTCCTGGGGATGTTGATGTATTCCTATGGATGTTAGAATCTTCCTGGGGATGTTGATGTATTCCTATAGATGTTAGAATCTTCCTGGGGATGTTGATGTATTCCTATAGATGCTAGAGTCTTCCTGGTGATGTTGATGTATTCCTATAGATGCTAGTCTCTTCCTGGGGATGTTGATGTATTCCTATAGATGTTAGAATCTTCCTGGGGATGTTGATGTATTCCTATAGATGCTAGAATCTTCCTGGGGATGTTGAAGTATTCCTATAGATGCTAGAATCTTCCTGGGGATGTTGACATTTTCCTGAGGATGTTGGAGTCTTCCCGTGGATGTGGAAATGTTGGTTCTGTATTTGCCCCGAAGCAGTCTTTACAAAGCTGGTGGTATGAGGTTAAGAGGTTCGGGTTTTGAGGGACGCGGGTGTATTCAGGCCACACAAAGAGTAGGATCAAACCCGGTACTCTCAGAGGAATCCTAGGATCATGAAATGGCAGGAAAGGTAGAGGGGAGGGGGCATATTACAGCGCGTCTTTTGTTCCTCTCTCCCAAGTCTAATGCAACCCATGCTGCCCCAGTTGACACCCGGGAGCTGACGCATGCGCGCAAGGACCTCGGGGATATTTTGTTGCTTGGCTCTGAGATGGGACTGACGTGGCTAGCGCGCCTGACTCTCACCTGAGAGAGGTGTGACCCCACCTTGTATTGTCGCAGATAACTGAGCCACACTTTGAGGGGTTGGGAGGAGGTCAAGTTTTACAATAGGTGGTTTAATTTTGCCAACGAGTCTTACTACCCATTCGGATTATACGCAGGTGCATTAATTACATTAATGTGTTAGGGATGAGGAAAGTTGGATATAGATGAATTTCAGCTGCATTTGCATGGAATGAATAAAGCATTTAAGGAAAACCACCTTCAGTGCACCTGACTGAGATCGAACCCCGGTAACCCCGTCACCGAAGTGGATGGCAATAGCAGTTAATATGTTTCATAACTAGGGGGCGGATTTATAGGCACTAAAATTTTTAAAAAAAGGCAGGCAAATAGGTACTAAAAATCACAAAAATAGGCACATACATAGGCATTATAAAGTAAAAAAGGCACCAAAACACTCAAAAATTTTATCATTCCCTCCTAAAATCCAGCATACACTTTCCATAAACACAAATTAACTACTATTAGAGTTAATTACCAAATACTTCTCAAGATTTTCAGGAGTAAATTTTGTTCTGTTGTCTGACAAAATGTTTTTATGCTGTGAGAAACTTCTCTCGACTTCACATGAAGTCATCGGGCAAAACTTCAGACAAGCTATTTCAGCTGGGCTAAGCTTGACTTCTGGGAGTGATGTAGTTTGTCCTTCTAAGATGTCCGCAATACTTGCCATCACTTTCCACCCAGGGTCTCACTACAATACTCTGTTAAATTTGTCGACGATGGCTGTGCCAACTGAGCCAGAAGCCTGATTCAGGTTTTCTTATATTCCCCACATTATCTTCACAGCTTTCACTAGAGGAAAATACCTCGCCTCTAAAACTGTGATTGTGCCAGGAAGATTTCCAAAATTGCGTTTTACCTATGCCAGATCCGCAATGACACTTGAGCAGGAGATGGCAGCATTTGCTTCTGTAATGGCGACAGCTGGTTCCTCGTCAAATGTTTGGACTAACTACAATCAAAACGGTTGATACAGCAAAACTCACCATTATTTCAATATATTGTGTTCTACAAGTATAACGATTAAATTTTTTTTCAGTAATGTGGACGGAGAGGTGGAATCAATAAAACTAGTGGTAAACGTTCACTGCAATTTTAATTTGGAAACGCACCTAAAGAAAGTGTATTGTATAATACCTTTTAAATGTCACCCAGGTAATCTGCATAGTACAACGCAGTATGAAGCCATTCACCCCAACGCGTTAACACTGGTTGTGGTGGCAAAGGTGTGTTGGGCAGGGCGGCCTTAAATGAGAAGATTCGTGATGGAGCCTTCAAA
>CABFVZ010003456.1:50357-67823 GCA_902151445.1 Timema monikensis | reverse complement strand
GGGGGGGGGGGGGGGAGGGCATTTAGGAAAAACACCCTCAGTATATCCAGCAAAAATTTTGAACCCGACCAGCTCTGCAAACCTCACTAAACAATAAGTTTAATCCACATACACATCCATGTGGGCGGCTGGTAAAAGTAAAATAGGTAAATATATGTAATTGAATGTAGGTTCTTAATAATTCAAAGTAAATTTTAACTAATAATTTAGTCTAGATTGTTAAATAATTTGCAAAATACTATATTTCTTCGATTCTAAAATACACTTTTTTTCCCAACTAAATATCTTTAGAATCGAGTAGTTTCTTAGAATTGCAGTTCTTTTTCGGCCAACGGTCTCGATGGCACGTAAGACATATTATGGAATGATAAAGACACTCAGGAGAATCAGACTTTGAATGTGAAGTAGACTCTAATATTGATAGGGTAGGTAACCTGGCACTCTAGGGGTAAGGTGTAGGACTTCAGTCCATGGGGTCCGGGACTCAATCCTCGCTCCCGGCACAGATTTATCTGATTGCCAAACACTTCCTTCCCCTCTAACAAGATGTATATTAATCACAACTTGTGAATGTGTGGAATGCCAGGCCTCCACAATGGTTCGGATCCCACGTTAAACTGTAGGTCCTCCATTTCATCTCACAATCAACCTACCATTACTCTGTTGTAAACTTAATAATGTAGTAAAAATATTTCTAAGATATAGGGTTTGTTTTTTTATTTTTATTTATTTTCTTAAAATTGAAGCTTTTTTTCTGTTGGTGGTACTGAAAAATTAATGTGCATCTTTCAATTGATGGCGTATTAAAATCAAAGAAATACAGTACTGTTCATAAACACATAACTGATATTTGATTATGAATAGACAAATTTGAGAGAGAAAAAAACTTGTTTTGTTAACTCAATTTAACATTAATTTAAATTGTCATTAGCTTATAGTATTGTCTCATCCTATAGTAGTTATAGGCCCCCTATACTTTTTTTTTGTTTTTTAATAAAAATTAATTATTTTGAATGTAAAATTGTTTGTTCACATTTGAAAGTATCTTCATAATAAGTAATTCAACTTAGGCTACTCATCATTATTCACTTATAAACCATTTTCTTTAACCATAAAAAAATATTATAATTGTACTTAAAATGTATTTTTTTTTCAAAACTGCTGTGGCTGAAATAGAATCGTAAAACTCTAAAAGAAATGTATTTTAAAAGAAAACTAACATTAAAAAAAATTAATAGGCCTAATTGACATGTTTCTCACTATGCTACAATAAGCTATAAAATATCTGTATAAATGTTTTTAATTTTAATCACCACATTTATAGTCCATTCATAAATATTATCATGAATTTAAAAAATAAATAATTATATTTTCTTTTATAAAATAAATGTGACAGTATAATAACTTGCTTACCTTAGCTTTAAATCAAATAAAAAATAATTTAAGCTTTGAGATGTGTGAAGGAAATTATTCAGTTAAATTTTCTTTTACTAAAACTGTAAAGTTAATCTTTGGAAAGTTATTAGGATTTATAAACAATAATATACCAATACTTTTGGTCCAAAACATTTAAATTTATTTATTTTGTATAAAAGGGGAAAACAATGACTACCAAGAAACGAAAGTTGCTAGCTAACAACGATGTCGAAGAAAATTACACCCCAGCGGAGAAAAGAGGAAAACATTTTTCTGCAAAGTGGTTTCGGGATAATCTCTGTAATGGAAATGAAATAAAAGGTGAGTTTCAAAAGTGTTGTTAAAAAGAGTTCAAAGAGTTCATTGACAACCATGGTCAATTATCTTACATCTCTAGTGCTATTCTGTGGATTACAGTTAAGTTAAAGATAAAACTTGAATAATTGTATCATAGTTACCGGTACTTGAATCTAATGCACCTTGAATTTAAACCAAAATATGTTTGATTTTTCTGTAGATAATGTGATTTGCCAGCAAAGATTGGCAACTTATGCTGCCGACAGAACAGAGTGTTGATCTCTGCCATACTAAATTTTCTTGTCGCCTCTCTTTCTTCATGTTTTTTTTTTGGTATAAAGTATAACTTTCCGCTTGAGCCCAGCTTCATACAACACTATTTGCTTCTTGTTGTCTATCTTGCATTCAATAAATGTCACAAAACCACCAAGCTAATGCTGTGAATGAGTACAGTAAACAATAACACAGTATACAGGTGCTCTTTTTATGGGAGAAAACAAACAAACATATTAAAGTAAGGGCAGGGGGAGGCTTGGGGATGATGAGGTAACTGGGGCAGAATCTACAAACAACCACTTATTGGTCATCTTTGAGTTAAGTGATGAATTTACTTATTACTGTTTCCAGCCTATGATCAGGGTTATTTTTTTTATTCAAGCTGTATATTTTCCACTGCCTAGGCCTGTCATAGCTTCATATATCTTATAATCTAACTTAAGTTTAGGGCAGGCACAACATCCAGTCCCCGGCCTTTAATTAACACTATGAAAGGGTAAACTCACATTTCACCGATTTAAAAAATGTTTGGCCATGCCAGGAATCAAACCTGGGACGATTAGCCCAGTAGACAGACATGCTATCTACTGAGCTAAAGTGTTTTTGATGAATTGTAATGTAATATTAAGAAAATAAACTTGATAAAAACATTAAAATTCTACCACTGATTTAATATTAATAATATTTAGCACCGCGTCTTACTACCCGTTCAGGATATACGCTTTAAGTACTAATTACTCTAATGGATTAGGAATTGGGAAGGTTGAATTAGAGGAAGTGAACCCGCATTTGCGTGGAGGGAGAGTGGAAAACCATTTAGGAAAAACCACCCCCAGTTTACCCGACCGAGATTTGAACCTCGAACTCCCCATCCTCGGCGGTAGAGCTCAACACGACAAGCGCGTTAGCCAACTACGCCACCGAGGCTTTTACCACTGACATTTAGATAAGAGCTAAAATATAAATAGCAAAAACCCCATACAAGGTTTCTAGTTACAACATTATCTAGGGCTGTATCCATAGTTTGTTTATGCGGCGTCGCCTTGACTCATGCCATTGATAGTTGCATTGACAATCACGTGACCAAGTGTAGATCTGTCCGAATAGTCTTGAAGGATACCTATGTAGTCTTCTCGAGCCCTGCTCAAGGTCTTGGTCACCATGGATATGAAGGCTACCAGCCGTGCGCTGTTCTCATGGTGTCGGTTTAGTTGTTTGACTGGCATTTGTTTTAGTATTATTGTTTCGTTTGCTAGTGCACTGACATTTTCCACAATTTTAAATATGGTTGTTTGCCGTTTGAATAGTTTCTTTGCTATAAACAATGCAGTAAGTGTAAAATCATCAAGACGGAATCACGTCTAAAACTCAGGGCCCGACCAGGGAGTCTTGGACTATTCGGATACAGCCTAGATTATGTGCTTAGGCACAAAACTATTGTTTTATTGGAACATTTTAATTCCATTCAAGAAAATAGTTTCACTTATAATAGATACAAAACTCAATTATTTCTCAGATAATTTTAAAACAACTCTTGATTTTGTTATTATAGGCATATCCCTTGTTAAAACTGTTATTGAATAGAACATAATAGAATAGAATAGTTGTTGTTTTAGTTATATTTTATTGATTCATCCTCATAAGTTCTGTTTTTTTTATAGTCAGGAAAACTCATATCAATTTTATAATTTATTACATTATTGTGATAAATTATTTGTAAAGTCCCATGTCCCCCAAATTAGTCATTAAGTTTTCAAATGGTACTGTTTGAAAGTTCTCACAAAGATAAACAAAATATTGAAATAATAAGTGATCTATAACTGCCTCTGTCATCTGTGGTCAGATATATCAGACATATCTAGAGGTCCCAGGTTTGATCGCCGGCACCTCCAGATTTTCTGTGGAGCAATGTGCCTGCAACGGGGTCAACTTAGTCTTGTGAAGACAAAATAAGAAGCTACTCGAATTAAGATGGAGTGACTCTGGTCTAGAAAACTGAGATTAATTGTCAAAGGTTTTTTTTTTGTGTGCCTATCACATGACTTCCTCTATCCATAGAAGTTGACACTATCTTCACCAACATCATTGACGGCTCACTCAGTCGGTATGGCTCATTTGCAGGTTGACACTATGGTTTTTTTATGACCCTTCACAAATCGTCATCTGTAACATTTTACACACACACACACACACACATGCACACACGCACACACACACACACACACACACACTTAAATCAAGTTAAAAATAATAATCTCAACTAGAGTTGGATTTCATTTACTATTTTATGAATCCAAATTTTGAATCTGAATCCCCAATTAACCTTTGAATCTTGAGCCTAAATTTTGGTTTTTTTTTAATAAAAGTGTTAAATTACTAGTCTGGGGTCTGGTTATCAACTTCATCCTATAATTGTAATTGCTTCTGAACCACCATTAAGCAGAATTAGAGTTCTAAAACAAATTTCACTTGAAAACATGAAAAATAAAAATCAAAGGATTGGGGCCTTAGATCTGAAATTTTATTGAATCCTCAAATCTTGAACATTTTTAAGGATTTGAAGGATTCGAGGGTCCCATCCCTATTTGTATTATTTTGAAGGCGCTTTCAAAGAAAAGACTTGACACCACTGATGTTTATAAATATGACCTGCAAGTTAAAAAATAATTTTGTTGAAATATATTATATATATATTATTATAATATATATATTTGACATTAAGTTTAATTCTAATCTCATGACTAAGCTATTGTTTTACCAATTTCAGCCTTGAGGAATTTCCTGGAGGCATGCAAAAATGAGGAAGAAGGAGATGTAGTAGGAGAATACTTTGCCGCTGGAGGCGATGCAATGGAGATAATCAAATTGCTTGACAGAAAGACAGACAAAAACGATCTACTCTTTACGGTTCCGCTACTTTCTGTACTCAATCAAATTATCGCCAGGTATGTTGTAGCATTTTTTATTCTATTTTTTTTTCACCGCATCTTAATTTGTTACCATTTTGGGTTTTATGCAAATTGATTTACTATTCAAGTAAGCATATATGCTTTGTTCTTACCCAGAAGTTAAACACTAAAATGTTATTGTTTTTTTTGAAAATATGGTATTATGGCAACATTCCTGTGAGTTATAATATTTCCCTTGGTAATTTATTAACAAATTTATATTTATGTCCAGATTATGTTAGTACTGACCCACACTGACTGGCACGTGTACTAAACTCAGAGTGGTTTGCTGGTGGCGAGATGGTGGTTTTTATCTTAAACTCATGAACTGAGGGATTATTTTTAACACTTTACCTCCATTCATATGAGCTTACTTTTCCTTTAAATTATACTTTCATCATCTTAACTCATTGTGATAAAATACATAGCTCACTAATTGTTTCTTTTTACTTTCTTTCAACACATTTAAGAGAAAGTATTGTGATCATCAAAAAAATCAAACTCCACATTTTGATTAATGTAGACATTTCATGACCCCCTGAGACCAAAAAAGTGGTTCTCGCAATATGTTCTGTCTGTACCTTGTGCTAGAGATGAAACTATTAATGATTGGGCTCAAATTTGGTATCTGGGTTTTTTATAAAGTCCTCCCAAGCTGTTTTGGAATTAAATAGCTAACTCTAGATTTAAGAGTAGTTTACTGAAGGGCATAAAGAGAAAAAAAATCGATTTTCTCAAAATTTTCTCTAACAATTTTGATTGAATTTTATATCAAAAACCTGCCTCAGTGGCGTAGTTAGCTAACACGCTGGTTTCGTATTGATCTAGACTGCCGAGGATGGGGCGATCGAGGTTCGATTCTCGCTCGGGTGAACTGGGGTGTTTTTTTCTAAATGGTTTTCCACTCTTCCTCCACACAAATTCGGGTTCACTTCCTCTTTATTCAACCTTTCCAATTCCTAATCCATTAGCATAAGTAGTACTTAAGCATATAACCCAAACAGGTAGTAAGATGTGGTGTTAAGTATTATTATTATTAATCAAAATTCTGTTTGTGCTGCCATCTGTTAGACAATCATGAAACCTTTCAAATCCACTTTAGTTTAAATCCACTTTAGTTTATGGTTAAAGGAGGTCTTTGTCATATTTAAATTAACTAAAAAAATAATTTGCTGGGATCTTTATGGGGTTTAATATATAAAAGTTGTTGGCCTGGAAAATGTGTGTAAAGGTACTTTTCACCTATTTCCTTTGTCCCCTAAATGTATAATAAGAGCTTTTTTGCAGTGAGATGAGGTCTGGGGAGGAGTTCCACCGGTCGACAGAAGCGGCGTGCAGACAGTTGCTGTATTCACACCTCAACACTGTTCACTTTATGTTGAGCGCTGAAGCCTCTTCGCAATCAAGGAGAATCATCCTCACCCTCTTGGCAGGTTTGATGCTTTCATGTTTTACACTACTTTCATTATCTACTGTATGTGTATAGATAGTAACACCATTCTTTCTATACTAACATTTTAGTTGAATGTATAAATACTACATAAGTCACAAATCTGGTTTTTATCGATTCCGATTCTTAAATATTCACCTCGCTTGCTAGATTCTCCTTTAAAATATATCTATCAACATTTACAATTTCAATATTATTTCAGGAACTATACCTTGCATTTAAAAAAAAAGCTATTTATTTATATACTATAATGTAATAGGGTTGAAAAATTCTAAAATTTACAAATAGTTAAAAAAAAATTAATAAATGGCATGTTTTTTTAGCACTGCGTTTTACTACTTGTTGAAGCTACCCACTTATGGCCATATTTGATTGTTCAAAATCAATATATCAACGTGTTTATGTCAAATACATTTACAATTTGCTGGTACTACTAAAGTGAATTGACAAAACATTTAAATTAATTGCTGTGAAAAATTACATGATTTTCAATATTGCTAATATGTAAAGGTGTGCGAAGGGGGATTTCATAGTTACAAATATTTTCATATCGAATCTAGTGAGAATATTGAATTGAATACGAATAATTTTGAAATCAAATAGTTAATAAAATTTCGGTATAACTTTGTATTACTTCCTACACTCTGATTTTGGTTGGAAGAACAGTAGAGAAAATTCAAACATATTTATTTGTGGCCAACATCCTTACAATTCACATAGTTACAAAAATGTGTGTTTGATATTTTAGGTTACTGTCACTATCGATATTTTTCATTTAACAATGTTGTCGTTGACATACAAATTAAAACCCGCCTTGGTGGCATAGTTAGCTAACGTGCTTGTTTTGTGTTGCGCTAGACTGCCAAGGACAGGGAGATCGAAGTTCGAATCTTGGTCTGGCGAACTGAAGGTGGTTTTTCCCAGAAAAAAAAATTATACTCTCCCTTCATGCAAATGCAGGTTCACTTCCTCTAAATTCCAATTCCTAACCCATCAGCTTAATTTGTACTTAGGTGTGTAACCCAAACAGGTAGTAAGATGCAGTGCTAAATAATAAATAATAAACACACAGATTAACATGAATAGACACACCTGCCTTTCATTTAATGTGGTGTTTCAACTCAATTCAATACATTGGAGGCAATTGTCACTCGTTGAACATTGCATGAGCATTGAATAAAGTCATCTGACTGTCAGTGTTGTTTGGCTCTCATAAATATATTGTTATTGGTTCATAGTTACAGAGCTGAAACTATTAAACTACTTCCCAGCTAACAGAACTTATCTTGGCGAAATCTTTGGAATGACTTAGAACACACTATACTTCTCTTGTCTTTCAACAAACATAGTAAATATATAGTAACTTATATACTCAAGTGAGAAACTATGGCATCTTGTAGCTGTATAACTCGATCAATTAAAGAATGCAAAATCTCAAATTCACATTTTAAAATATTTAAACTAAAACAAATAATAGAATCAAATAGCCAAAGCTATTATTTATGCTTTTGGCGAGGATTATTCCATCTAGATATCATATTCTGAATATTGAAACATGACACATGGACACGGGAATCGAACTCGAGACTTTGGCTTAGTACGCCAATGCTCTAACCACTGAGCTAACCAGGAATTGTCCCCTGCCCAGGGTTATTCTTAACTCATATTTTAAGGCAGAGTCTATGATGGACGTGAGGAAATGGTCGGCTACAAATGTGTGATTTTATTAAGATCAGGAGCTATCAGATAACACAGCCACCTTCAACTTGGTAGTTGGCTTATTGCTGCCACTTGTACAATTATTATAATTGTTAGGAATTGCATATTTAAGAATCAAATAGCCAAAGCTATTATTTATGCTTTTAGCGAGGATTACTCCATCTAAATATTATATTTTGAATATTGAAAATTCCTGGATAACTCGGTGGGTAGAGCATTGGCATACTAAGCCAAAGGTCCCGGGTTTGATTCCCGTGTCCAGGTGTCATTTTTAAATTTTCAGAATATGAAAACAAATAATCATCAATCTAAATATCAACCTCGGTGGTTTTGTGGTAAAGTGCTCGCCTCGGTACACGATGTTTGTGGGTTTAAACCCATTGGAGGTTGACAAATTTTTCTTTATTAAAAATAATTCCATATTACAACTTCTTTTGGAGGGAAGTAAAGCCATAATTCCCATGTTGATTGTGGCGTGTAAAATAACCCTGGAAGGTATCGGAAAATACCTTTCCCTGCAAAATTGGTAGGCCCTTTTGCCCTAACTCATAGAAATTCTCGTGTCTTGATAGTAACCAGTCAGTTCAGAAAGTGCATGTTAAATATCTTAACTAAATTAATATTAAAATCAATCAAAAATGCCTCCTAGAAATAGGCCTAATTAGTTACACTTTGCCTATCAAAATTACTGGTGAAAGTTTGGTTATGTAGCATGAAGCCTGCTCCCCTAAATTCACTTCATCCGATGTGTTATACAGTACAAATATTTTTTTCAGCTATTGTGACGGCCAACCCACAGCTGGCTAAAGAAGTGCTGGCGCATGTCAACTTCCCTACATCAGATTTGAAACGATTGACCACTCTTGTGAAGCCTCAAGACAAAAACAACACAAGGACCTGTTTTATTCGTTTCATCATGGCCTTCTTAATAGGCGGTGATGTCCATGTGATCAAGCTTCTCACGGATAAGAAAGGTAGGTTATTCCTTTTCTCTCATTATCGACCCCCTTCTCTCAGCTGGATGAACTGGTGAAGATTTTTCGTAAATAGTTTCCACATTTTTCCTTCACCTCACAAATAGGGGTACCTATACTCCAAATTCTCTCTACCTTCCTCTTTTTTTTTTTGGTCCTACTACCTTGTCATACCACCCATTTGTTTACGTGGAGGAATAGTGAAAAATCACCCTCAATACACCCGACCAGGATTTGATATCCCTGTCATCAGCAGGCTAGTCCATTGTGACAGTGATGGCTCAGACCATGTGGCCACCAAAGCGGGTCTAACTTCCTCATTCCTCTTCTATTAGTGCATATATGCATGTAGGTTAAAGGAATAACTAAACAAAATAAGAAAAATATATTTTTCTTATTTCACCACCATTACTGTTTCCAACCTGTGGCTTGCTTCATTCTTTTATTCAAGTCATATATTTTCCACTACTGGCTTGCTAGGCCTATTGTAGTCCCATATGACTTATAATCTAACTTAAGACTGTTTTTCTAAGCTCGCTTCTTGTTTCGGGTAATTGGGAGGTACGTCGTCCAGGCCCAGGTTGAGAAGTCGCCGCTGAAGTTTTTTTATTTGAGAGGCATTTGATAGCCGCTGAAGTTTTTTATTTGAGAGGCATTTGATATGCGTCCTTCTTGGGTCCAAGAGGGTCAGAGAGCAGTAGTTGGAAAGATGATATGGGGGAGGTGGAGGAGAGATAGGAGGGTGTCGTGGAGAGGAGTTGTGGGGGGATGAAGCGGATGGATATTGGAATGGGGTAGGTGTGAGAAGGGCTTTAAAAATGCTGTAATGTTCTGCCCTGGCTTTGCGGCTTCGCCCTCCTTTGCTACAGCAGTACTGTGAAGGCTTTGGAGTGGGGGTCATAAGGAGAGGGTGGAAATTCGAGAAGGAGTTGGCAGCCTAGATGGTTCTAAGCACAGGAAAGGTAGGAAGGGTTGTTTGCAAAAAATGAAACCAGACCAACAGATGGCTTCCCAAAGCCCCGAGAAGGTTGGGATGAGATGGCTGAAGTTTATTTCTATTGTATCGTTATCTCCTTACATTGACAATATTCATCAGCTGGAGGAGGTTGGGCCCAACCCTCCTCCTCAGTCTTATTCTCTAAACTTATGCTAACATATATATCTTAACCCTCTTATAATTACTCTGACTAATGTTACTACATTATTGTTACACATTTTTACAGTTGGGTGGTTTTTTGTTGTCCTTTTTTTGGTAAGGTCTTTGGCTTGATCGGGCCCTTTGTCCTGCCGCGATCTTTTAGATCGTTTAGAACTAGCGGACTNGGGTGGTGTAGTGTGTGCGCTTGCCAATAGATCGCTCCGCCTCCCTTCTGAGGGGTGCTCTCGGTCTCGGAACGGTCATTAGATGTCGCACATCAAGACTAGGACGGGCATAACATCCAGTCCCTGACCGTTAAGTCATCACTGTGAAAGATTAAATCCACAGTTCACCAATGATAGATCTTTTGGCCATGCCGAGAATCAAACCCGGGACTCCTAGCTTAGTAGACAGGCATGCTTCTGACTGAGCTAAGGTGTCAGATAAACAAATATCTCTTAAAATAAAAAACCTGTTTAAAAAAAATTGAAGCTTAATATTTTTTGCTCATCAAGTGTCAAACTACCTTCTGGATATTAAGGAATTAAATATTCAAATGAACAATCTTTAAGATATTAACCATTCCTGTTTTTTTAATGTGAGTTGACTGAAAGTGTAAAACTGAGTAATTCTTCAGTATGTATTCTTCAGTAGACATATTAAAATGTAATGCTCGCTCTACAGTGCAGAGAAGCACAGGCACTTAAAGGCTAGTAAAGAAATAGGTTTATAATTGAACACTGAAAATACAAAGTATAAGTTAACACAGAGAACACAGATTGAGGACAATAATTAAGATATTACAGCAAACAATATATCATTTGACGTGGTTAATGAGTTTAAATATTTAGGAATACTTTTAGTTAGTTATAACAATATTAGATTGGAAATTAGGAAAAGAACACAGTTGGGAAATGCTTGTTATTATTACTCAGTCAGTAAGTTGTTGGCATCTCGCCTGCTGTCAAGAAATATAAAACACAGAATATACAAAGCCCTAATTTTTACCTGTTGTTCTCTATGGGTGCGAAACATGGCTTCTTACCTTAAATGACGAAAATAAATTTAGGATGCTCGAAAACAAGGTACTTAGGAAGATATTTGGTCATAAAATAGATGAAGATAGTGAGGAATGGATGAGGCTACATAATGATAAGCTGCATATTCCGTACTCATCACCAGGCATTGTTAGGGTAATAAAATCTCACAGGTTATGTTGGGCAGGTCATGCAGCGCAAATGAGGGGGTTTAGAATTGCGTGCAAGGTATTGAATGGTAAACCCAATGGGGAAAGACCATTGGGAAGACCCAGACACAGATTGGAGGATAACATTTGGATAGACCTGAGAGAGATAGGGTGTAATTAGATAGACTGTATAGAATTAGCTAAAGTTAGGGATAGGTGACATACTTTTGTGAGTGCGGTAATGAACTTTCAAGTTGCTAATGCCATAGAGTGAGTAAGTATATGATGATGATTTAGTAAGGTAAATATTATAGAGGAAAGGTTATAATACATTTTTTAAAGGCCCAAATAAATATAAATAGATAATAATGAATAGCAATAGTTTAGGAGCTATAAAGTGACAGTTACCAAAGGATTTAATTAGAATGTAAATGTCCTAGTTACAATATAAAATGTTGTGACAACCAATTTATATGAATGTAAATGATTCTCTATATAAATGTATGTAATATAGATTGTTTATGTTATTTGATGCATCTTAATTAAGGCAACAAGTTAATCAATAATTTTGCCACAAATAAGAAATGAAACTATTAGTCACCTTGACATCCAGCTTTTATTTTTGACAGTGACATGTTGTGTTAATGTGTATATTATTACTTACCGTAACGAGAATCAATATGTATCAAGTAAGTTCAAACCTTTCCAGTTATGATTGATTGGTACACATTTGGTGCTGTCAGTTCCCCATATTATTTGTTGTCAATATTAAATGTACTTGCTGTGGGTAAGGTCCGAAATCATTTGCTGCTCGTCTTTGCTAGCTCTTTTAAAATGTTATTCAAATCTAGTTATCTATGAATTTGATTTGAAATTCTACTTTTGATTACAATGCCAATAGTTAATTAAAACTACCAATCAATAAATCAAGTTTTTAATGATAATAAAGCTTAAAATAACAATACTTACCAATTCTAAATCAGCACATATATTAACTTATTACCTGAACTATTGATACAAATTAAAGAAACAATGATGTCACGTGAAAGTAATCTTATCGAAGAGTCTTTGCAACCACTTAACTGGATATTCAGTTTCCTGGGACTTAGTCCAAGACAGCAGGACAGCAAATCACAAGTGGAGCAAAGAAAGGTAAAGTCAAAATCAGTCATTTACCGCCATACAAAGACACTGTATAAGTTACTTTTGATAGTGTTTATGCCTGTTGCTTTCATCAGCATGATCTTTAATACTAGAGAAGTGTACAAAAATATGATTGTGACTATTGTGTTAGCACATATTGGAAGTGTGGCTCTTTTTGTTTTGTCGGCAGTTGGCAACTGTCTTGTTGCAATGAAATCCTCTCATCAGATCCTAATCAACCAACAAAAGATTTGTATCATACTTCGTGCTCTTGGAATCGAAATGGACGTTTTACACCGGAAACTTTCTAAACGGGTCAAATTTCAAGTAGTAGTGTTTTTAATATATCTGGTATTCTACGCGGTGGATACGATTTTGTACCATACATCTTGGAGATGGGCCCTCGAAGGCATTATAGCCATTTATTTCCCACATGCAATAAGCACTGCCATCACAGTCCAATTTACAAATTTTGTTTTCCTGGTGAAGGAAATGGTGTCGGGCTTACGAGAAGGATTGGTAAAAATCGCCCAAAACATGGATATGTTTGGCTCTGTCACTGAAGATGTTGCATTCAGAAGAAATGGGGAGTACAGAGAAAACATAATAGAAAAACACTCCAACAAAACACACAAGTCGTTGATTGTTTACTTGATAAATTTGAAAACTCCTGACCAGTGTCCAGTTTACCAACATCAGATTGCTGCTAGACTCAAACTGCTTCGAGAAATTCATAGTGAGGTGTGTGACATCACTTCTTGGGTAAATTCCTACTTCAAAGTACAGTTCATTCTTGATATGTTCACGTCCCTACTCTTTTTAATTGGACAAAGTTACATAACTAGCTCTACAATATATTTATCTATTTTCACCAACACTAGCGCCAATTACAAAGGACTTTCAATGCTATTGTACTGGTCTTTGACATGTTTGTTGAAACTCATGGCAATTACCTTCACATCTGGCTCTGCCACTGACCAATCTGAGCGAACTACATCTGTCCTGCATAAAATTTCTTTGATTGAGGGCTTGGACCAAGAACTAGGCGCGGAGATACAGCTCTTTATACAGCACATGAGTAACTGTAAAATTAACTTTGGTGTCCATGGGGTCTTTGATATTCACTATAATACTTTTTTATCGATAATAGGATTTGTTATCACTTATGTAATGGTTTTATTTCAATTTCAATAAATGTAGAATTCAACAAACAAAAATTTGTTAAAGCTATACCAATGAAATGAATTGTAGCTGATTTCTTAGAGATAGGTAGGCATTTTATGTAAAACAAATAAATAAAGTTAGAACAATCAAAACTAAGTCTACATGCACATTTCTCTTGGCTCTTGTTTACACAGATATAAATTTTAAATAAAATATACTAGTATAGTAAATTATATTACAGTGCTATGTACAGAAACCATTATTTGGATATAAAATATTGAGTAATGTAAACCCATGTTTTGGGAGTTTGTTTAATATTAATGAATGTTTTATCATTGGAAAAATAAACTTATGGCACTTTTATCGTAATTGATTGATTATAATTAAATTACCTCATAAAACGAAAAGTGGTTTTTCTTATAAAAATATATAATATATATTCACATCCAATATCCATTTCCTGTGTTTGTCCTTTATGTTATTCCATTTACATGTTCCTATCTAGGTGTCCTATCATTCTTTAAAAGTTTCCTTTTTTTTTTTTCTTTCCGTTTGGGTTTTTTGGTTTCCTCTTTTAGGAAGTTGCATTACGCGTTTCATACTCCCTCCGTATGAGTTCCGATAGAATGAAACCTAGGTTGAGGAATCGGGCAGTAATGATCGATTTTCTTCAAGAGGTAGCCTTTACCTATTTGTATAATGGCAGCAAAGTAAAGTGTGAATTATGTTCTTTTTAATTGTAAAATTCATATTGTGTTTATTTATTCCCCCATATTGTGTTTATTTTTTCCTTTTATATGTTTCTATCCACCTTTCCTGTACCGTTTTCCAAATGTAGTATAAATTATTTCTATATATTATCTATATATATATTATCTATATATATATATATATATATATATATATATATATATATATATATATAGAGAGAGAAGCTTTTATCAGCTTCCTATGAAGTCATATGGCATATATATATATATAATATTGGCTGACAAGAGAACTAAATTTATGCATGAATATCTTGAGATATATTCAGTAATTAAATGTAAAAGTAAATAATGTGCATTAAATTTATGGAATATAAAGATGAACAAAATTAATTTAATTGAGTATTTATGTGCTTAATTTTCCTTTTAGGGCCTATTTTTACCTTGCAATGCCTATATATGTCCCTAATTTTACTTTTAATGCCTATTTTTGTTATTTTTACTGGCTATTTACTTGCCTTTTTTTTATGCCTATATATGTCCCTAATTTTACTTTTAATGCCTATTTTTGTTATTTTTACTGGCTATTTACTTGCCTTTTTTTAATATATATATATATATATATATATATAGAGAGAGAGAGAGAGAGAGAGAGAGAGAAGCTTTTATCAGCTTCCTATGAAGTCATATGGCAAAATTTCAGACAGACTAGCTCAGCTAATTTAAGCTAAACTTGAAGGATGTCTGAAATATTGGCCATCACTTTCTAGCCAGGGTTTTATCGCAACATATGCAAGTGTTTGTCAGTGATGGTTGTGCCAACTGAACTAGAGGCCTGCTTCAAGGTTTCCCTGCATGATGCACACAGCTCTCACAAGAAGCAAATCTCTCACCTCCAAATCTGTAATCGTTCAAGAAAAAAATCAAATAATCCATTGGTTAAATAACGCATTCACTCTATTTATCTTAAGTGATTTTTGACTTATTTCATTTAACCACAACACAGTTCACTGTCATGAAAATAAATAATAGTAAATAGATATGGACAAATAACAAACACATATATTTACTCGCTTTAGTGACTGAATGATCTAAGGCTTCCCACTCATGTTAGATTGGCCTGCTGAGGACAAGGAGGTCGCTGTACGAATACTGGTCGGGTCTACTTAGGGGGTGTTTTCCTAAATAGTTTTCCACTCTTCCTCCGTGCAAACGCAGGTAGATTACCTCTAAAATGCTTCTTTCCTATTCCTTCCCCATTAGACTAATTATCTTAAAGGTGTATAACCTGAACAGGTAGAAAGACATGTTGATAGAAAAGAATTATATTAAAAAGACCTTACTATTATTATTATTAGCACCGCGTCTTACTACCCGTTCAGGTTATACGCACTTACGCTAATGTGTAATGGTAGGGTGATTGTGAGTGTGAAGGAAGGGTTTGGCAATCAGATAAATCTTTGCCGGGGCCGAGGATTGAACCCCGGCCGCCAGCATAGAAGTCTGACACCTTACCTCTAGACCACCAGGTCACCCCCAAGACCTTACTAAAATGACACTACTGTGGGCCAGAAGAAAATCTTTGTTGTTTGAACCCATCAGACTCCTGGACCCAAGGGTTGTTCCTAACTACTACAAACACTCACATGGGGTAAATAATTGACTCCTTTTTATTATGGCAAGTACGCTATTGAAAAAGAGACACCCTAAGGAGAGAGATAAGTGGCAAGGGTGCCAGCGGATGAGACACAAGAAGTTACCGCTTCTTGTCTTTGAAGCACCAGTGGACGAGGAAATGAGAAAACAGACCTACTGGACTTACAGAGGATTGATATGCAAGGATTTTCCAAAATAGTTTCCCAGAATTTAGCAAAAAAAACTTAGGGAGAAGGCAACACACAAAATAGATATTTATCGACACACAAAATAGATATTTATAGACACACAAAATTATCACATTATCATTGCAACCACCTATAATAAACTTAAACCTCAAAAGCCTACGTTTTAAGACAAAGGAATTTAAAAAAAAAAGCATTTATGGCAAAATCCGTCCCCTACTCATAACACTGGATTTTTTTTACCAAATAATAAATAATTCAAACTAAAGATTAGATTACAGTTTCTTTCGTCAATCACTAACTTTTTTTTAATCCATCATACTTTTTCATAAGCCCATAGTACATAATGATATAAAACTTTTACTATTAAGTAAAGAAAACATAAGACCTACTTTATTTGTAAGGCAGGAAAACAACCTACCAGGCTAATAGCCGAGTAACATGTATTGGGTGACTGGAAACCCCCTAGCATACCCACATAAATTTAACTAATATTATATTTGATTAAAATTAAAATTTGCCTTTGTTACTCCACAAATCATGTGTTCATTTAAAAACCATAGGGCCTTATAAGCCACATTGTTAAAAGTATATGTGAATGCTCTTGTCTTAACCCACACTACCACGACTACCACCTCTCTTTCATCCAAAAAAATGTAATCCTTGAAAAGGGCCTCTACTTAACAACTACAAAATTATGTTACAATCTCAAGTCTTGGTTAGCAGTGAATTGATAAAGTGTGCACTTTTTATGTTTATTTCAATGCTATGCATGTTTTTTTTTTATCTGACAACACATGTTTTATCTGGTTGTCTTTTTTTTTATGTGGTAGAAGTGATAAATGTTGTAATTATTTTGTCATCAGATTTACTGATTAGCGTGATCCCAGGCCTGGTTTATGATCGTGTGGAGACGGTAACTCTGGTTCTTTCCACCCTCCGCACTCAACTCCTCGA
This sequence comes from Timema monikensis, assembly GCA_902151445.1. Taxonomy (NCBI): domain Eukaryota; kingdom Metazoa; phylum Arthropoda; class Insecta; order Phasmatodea; family Timematidae; genus Timema; species Timema monikensis. Next base: position 50,607 of record CABFVZ010003456.1, on the reverse strand, counting down.
GAATACTTATATCACCAAGACTCGCAAGATGAATGTGTTTAACACCGCTTTTGTTCACAACTTATTGGCGCTCTATGACTGGATTGGACCTGACGGCCACTGGTCCAGCGTCAAGAACAAGTTAAAAAAGAACTCATTGGTGAGAAAATCATGTTGGCAGGATTGGTCATGTATCTCGTTGGTAAATGATCGTTTCTACAAAAATACTGAAGTTCTTATCAAATGTATGTAACAGTAAGAGGGGGGGGGG
>CABFVZ010003456.1:12618-48543 GCA_902151445.1 Timema monikensis | reverse complement strand
GGGGGGGGGGTTTCCTAAATGGTTTTCCACTCTCCCCCACGCAAATGCGGGTTCACTTCCTCTAATTCAACCTTCCCGATTCCTAAATCCATTAACGTAATTAGTACTTAAAGCGTATAACCCGAATGGGTAGTAAGACGTGGTGCTAAATAATATTATTACAATTTAATATTAATGTGGAAAAATCTAAAATATTAAATTGCTTTTCCTTTTGTGATAATAATTTGATTCTAAAATAAATTTGCTAATAAACCTTATCAAAGGGATTTCAATGCACAAATTTATATGAATAAGTATAATTTGATTTTTTTACAAGCATAAAACAACAAACAAAAAATATTCAAACTTGATTCAACTTATTAATAATATTTCATCTATTCGATTCAAATTCGCTTTGAATTGAAAAAGTGGAACTTTACTTAAATGTTAATCTTTGTAAATCATTAAATTTATAATTTGTTTATTTATAAATATAGTTGTGATTTTGTAACTAGAACATATAAAACACAAAAAAAATGACTAAACTCACATTTTTTTTATCAAGATTTCTTCCAAACGATATTGAAGAAAAAGCATACATTTATAACCATAATGGTTTTCTGTTTTTACATCCATATTCATACCCTATACCATGGATTGCCAAACTCATTGAGTAGGGGAGGTACTTTCAAACAATTGCTTTGTGATCCACCCAGATTAAAAATGACACTTGTTTAACCTATACTAAACTTGAGGGTTGGGACACACACACACACACACACACACACACACACACACTTGTAGTTCAAAACAGGCGGAAACAAACTGTTTTAAAATGACCATAAATCAGTCATAACCTTCAAAAATTTAAGATTACAATGATTTGTCTTTAGCTGATATGGGTGTAAGTACCTTGTGGCCACCTGACCTAAGCCTTTAATATTGTGATGTAAATTAATCTAGCGCAAAAAAAGATCCTATTTAAGCTTCCAATAAATTTCTCTGCAATCTACTGGTAACTCGCGATCGATGGTTTGGCATCACTTGTCCTAGACTATGAACAGCAGGCAATGTGCCATACATATCTGATCTTGATAGCTGGGTGGCATAAAGTTTGTGGAGGGCTACACTCGTAATACAAAATGTATTTTATCATAAGAGATACAAACAAAATGTTTTGGACAAAGCGTGTTTAAAATTAAATCTTACACACAGCTAGTCTTTTTAAGAAAACCCTTTTTTCGCCACATCTGGTCTGGAAAAGTTTTTTTTTTAATAGAAGCTGATAAAATAATTTAAGAAAAAAATTAAAATTGTTGTATATCCATGGACAGGAGTCAAAGTATGGACTTAAAATTAAATTATAAAGCTGTTAGATTTATTTTCTACTTTCTTAAAATATTAATTGTTTTTCTTTTTGGATAGTTTTAATACAAACACATAAAATTAATTTGACCTTAAACAATATTTTACTTTGAAATGTCAAAGGTTACTTTTAGGAGTGACAGCCTGTTTGGTAAAAACTATTATTATAGGATTCCTGGTTTGATTTTTGTTTTAAGACCAACATTTATCATACTCTAGTAGGGTTTGTTCCCTCTCATTAGGTTTTAGATGGATAATTTCAGGTTTCTGTATCGTTCCTATAATTAATTTAGGATGAGTAGCTATATTTCTCAGAGGTTTCCAATAGGCTTAATCTTTGCCATACGACAACCGATGGAAAGAATGTATGAATTTGGGAAAGACATGGTAATGATATTTATGGATGTGAAGAAGGCATATGATAGCGTGGATAGAAATAAAGTTTGGAAAGCGATGGAGGAGACAAGTGGAAAGAGGAGTAGTAATGAGAGAGAAAAGCATGTATGAGGGCAACAGGAGTTGTGTCAAGACGAAGAGTGGGAGGACGGAGTGGTTCCAAGAAAGAATTGAAGCCATGATGTTTGCTGATGACTTGATATGTGGAGGGAGGAGAAGGAAGAGGAAGTACAGGAACAACTACAGGAGTGGAGTGAGGAAGTGAAAGAGTGTGGAATGAATGTTAGCATGGCAAAGTGAGAAGTGATGGTAATGACAAGGAAGAGGTATAAAGTTGGATGGAGTAGAGCTGAGAAAAGTACAGAACTTTAAATACCTTAGAAGCATGATCGAAGCGAAAAGTGAATGTAGAGCGGATGTAATGAGAAGAGGACAGCAGGGAGGGTTGGGAAAAGACAAAAGGGGGTAGGGGTGGCAAGCAAGAGAGGAGAAGAATGGAAGAAATTAAAGGTGGAAGGATAGAGGAAAATGGAGGCATTTTACTAAGCTGACCCGGCCACAAGCTGGAAACAGTTGATGATAGTCCAATTTTAATAGGAAGAGCCTTTTAGTAAATACAAACAGGTTTTGCAGCCAATATTGATAATATTCTACTATATTATTACTTTTTTATTAGTTTTGTTTTAAAGGTAATGATAATATCTATCAGAAGTGACAGCTAACATGACCTGATGAATGAATATGGGAAAGTATCTTTAGTACATTAGAGTTTGACATCTTAGCTATTTCAATAACGACTCTGCTTACTAAGCTAAGGGTCCCAGGTTTTATTTGGCAAGGCCAAAAAATTTATCATTGTTGAAATGTGGGTTTAGTCTTTTCACATTGATGAATTAATGAATGGGTGCTGGGTGCTGTGTGCTGTGTCTGTTCTATATTTAAGTTAGTTCATATAATCAGTTGTTTCTGAAAGTGCGTGTTAAATAACTTAAAAAAAAACTTCAAGCTGTTAGATAAGGCTCTTTTTTTTTATGAAAATTGGATTGTAAATAGTTCACACTGTTTTAAAAGAACGTAAAAAAAACACATTTGTTTTGTTACAGGGAAACGAGGATGACAAGGAACTTGTGGGATTAGCCCTTCATCATCTATTGTTGGTCTTGTGCACATCGCACAAACAAGGGGTAGTCTTTCACGACAAGACTATTGGCACATCGGGGAAGAAGTATAATGAGCTGATAGAAACAGTTCTTGAGGTAAGAAACACCTACACCTATATAAAATAAAAACTTGTCCCCCAAGCTCGAGATCGAAAGTTTTGTAGGCTCGTCATGTTCAAGTTTCCACTTGATGTACTTAGTAATAAAGTTTTAAAACGCACTAATAAGCACAGAAATGATATCAGCATTTGTACTTGTAAATCATTCGGATTTATGTTAAATTAAAAATGTAATATCAAAAATATATTATATTAAATGTTTTCAAACTTAAGATATTTAAAACTCATATTAATTAATATGTTTAGCTACAAAACTAGCTCTAGTTTAGTTACTATTTAGTTATAGAATTATATTGGTTAACTGGTTTAAAATCAATGTTGCTCTTATTTATTGCAATACATATTTTACCAAACTTACCATATTTATATTAAAAAAAAAGCACTTACTATTTCATATTGTTTGCTAGAAATATTATTTTTAATTTTAAGGTATGAGCATCAACTTTTATAAGCATTAAACATTGAATCGAAGTAAATTTCTCGATAAAATAATGTCTAACAAGAACCCATACAATGCGCATGTTCAACTTCGCATAGAGGAATGGAAATGGAACGGAAAACATGATCAAGCATGATTACACTAAGAAATAATAAACGAAATACAATAACACTTCAAATTTCTAATTGTTTATGATTCTTACATTTTCTTATACAGTAAATTAAGTTACTGAAGCATATTTTGGGGAAATAATAGTTTATTAATACGTCAATTGTATTAACTTTTAATCAAGACAGTGTAGAAACACTCTACAATAATGTAAAGTGATAGTTAAAGAAGCCAAACTGTAAGGATAGTTAGGTTAGGACTAGATACAAACAAACACACTTCTCTAGTTCTTCTTATACTTTTATACTTCCCACTTTTTCAAACTTCCACAGTTGCACATTGTTTGGAATTTTCAGAAATATTTATTTTTCATATGAAAAGACATTAATGAAAAAGTAATATTCCCAAAAATTCAAACTAATGTGCAACTGTAGAAGTTTTAAAGAAGTGGGAAGTGTAAACGTTTAAGAAGACATGAAGAGAGAGGTGTGTTTGTTCCTACCCAGGCCTAACCTAACTATCCATTCAGGTTGGCTTCTTTCACTTTCACTTACTTTACATCATTGTACAATGTTTCTACATGGTAGGTGACCTGGTGGTCTAGGGGTAAGGTGTCAGACTTCTGTTCTGGCGGCCGGGGTTCAATCCTCGGTCTCGGCACAGATTTATCTGATTACCAAACCCTTCCTTCACCTCTGACAAGACATCTTGTGAATGTGGGGAATGCCAGGCCTCCACCGTGGTTCGGATACCACGTTAAATTGTAGGTCCTTCATTTCATCTCACAATCACCCTACCATTACACATTAGCGTAAGTGCATATAACCCGAACGGGTAGTAAGACGCGGTGCTAATAATAATAATGCTACACTGTCTTGTTATACATTTACAAGCCATCATGCAATTATTAATTTTATCAACTTAGTTTTATAACTGTTAGTGTAATTTTAATGTCCTTAAAGACTTGAGTGTTGAAACCATTTTAATAATTTTTTATTAGATTTTTATTTGAGTGTTGTTCTTATTTTTAAATTGTGTTTTTTTAAGTGTTATTTCTAATTTAAAAACCAAAATTATTTACTATTTATAAAAATGAGTGTCATTCATATTTTAAGAACATGTGTTTTAATATACTTTTTAACATTTTAAAATAATGAGTAGGCCTATACTTGAACTCAACTCAACCTCAGGAGCTTTTAGAAATACTCGATTTGAATGGAAAAAACCCATGCTTGCAGACCTCTTATAAAAACTATTGCAATGTTATAAAACGCTTATTATTTAAACTGTCTAAGATATATATATATATATATATATATATAAATATGTCTTGGTCGAGCATACAATAGATAAGATTTGAGCAAGGTAGTAGACTATTAGAATCGATGTTTTAACTAACACTTTTTTTTAAAAAAAAAAGCCTCTAAATACTATATGTTAATTTAGGGCAATTTTTGTGTATGCGCTACACCAACTTTTCTAAACCAGCAAGTACAAAAAATTGAATACAAATTAAAATAATTTTTTTTAAATAGTGTAATGAATATTCTAAGGATTAGCTGTATTTTACTTCTTAGAAAATTTAAGTGAACCATATGTTTGTTTTTATGTGCATTTGTGATTCTAATATGGCACATGGTGGTTGTGACAGTTTTCAAAAATATTTTATTTCAAGTAAGCATAAGCATAACAAGAAAGCGAAATTGCAAGTAAAACCTCCTTAAATAGTGAGGTCATTGCTATGATTGCAGAGTTGATCAAACGTTATCATAAGGCATTGGAATATACTCATTGGTGTGGGTGTACATAGCTTCTAAATGTCAAAGTCAATGGCTTAATATCTTTTGTTTTTACATCCACAATAACCTTTGCATTTTTTTAAAACATTTAAATGAAAGAAGAAAAGTTTGAAATATAATGATAATATATTATATGTCAACATATAATTATTTTTAGAACAGCTACGCATCACGAGATCGTATGGGCATGTAATGAGAATGGAAAAGGTGATAACACTAAATAGAATGGATATGAAGTATATAGGAAAAAGACCGCAATGGATACCAATTTAAAATAAATTGGAGGGACAGATAACAATGTGTCAAAGAGATAGGAGAAGAATGGCAAATAAAGGTGGAAGAACAGAGGAATATTCAGCCGTTTTACTAAACTAACCTGGACACAGGCTAAACAGATGAGGATATGTGTGTATATTTTTCTTCAATATATTATAAACCTAATAATTTTTTTGGTTCTTCATTTTTTGTGTTCTATCATCCAAGTAATAAAGACTACAACTAACTAGCATTTTTGCTTTCAGTTTATGAACCAACCATGGGAGGACGAGCTTCGGCGCGAGCTGACGCTGAAGATTTTAGTCACCTGCCCTGACTTGTTTACAAATTTTGTCACCCGCATCCAATCATACCTTAAACCACGGAACTCTATAAGTTGGTTCAAGACAATTAATTTCTTGAAAGAGGTAAATAGTAATTGATACACTAGAACTCTTCAAAAATATATTCATCTCCTTAAGGAAAACCTTTTTTCACAATTTTGAGTTAGTTTTTAATATATATTTGGAAGCAGGTACAGGAAGGGTGGATATAAAAGTGGGGTATAGGGTGGTAATGATCGATTTTCTTAATGAGGTAGCCACTACCTCTTTGTCCAGTGACAGCAATGTTAAGTGTGAACTCTAGTCTCCTTTTCACTGTAAAAGCCATATTGGGTTTGTTCCTTTTATATGTTTCTATCCACCTTTACTTTACCTTCTTCCAAATAGTGTATATTACAAAAATTGAAAAATATATTTAATAATTGGAAAAACTACAATATTTTGACTTAATAATTTTTTTTATGGTTTATTTTAGCTCAAGCCAATGACTCTTGATTGAAGAGTTGAATTCTGTGTGATATTTTCCACAACTCAGTTTTAAAGTAATTCCCAAAATGGTTGCTACAGACAGAAAACCTGGGAAAGTAAGGGAATTTTTTTATTTCAGGGAAAATGATGAAAAGTCAGGGAATTTAAAACATAGATAAGGGAAAGTTTGGGAATTGAAATAAAGACAAATTCCGCCTGTAAACATTTAGACAAAAATGAAAGGTTTTATTTATTGATGTTAACAAAATGCATTGCCTATTTATGTTATCTTTCAATGAGAAGGTTGTAAAGTGTTTGTTTTATGACATATTTACACAAGGACACAAATAATACCTAAAACATTAAATACTGAAAAACACTTTTAATAATGCTCATCTCTAATAGCCATTAGGATAGTTTTCAAAAAAATGTAATCATTGCAATAAACGAAAAAATCTTCATTCACAAAAAAAAAGTAAATAGGCTAAGCTGAATTTTTTTTATGTCTGGAAAATCTGTAAAAGTCGGAATTTTATGATAAAGGTTTTGTAGCCACCCTGTCAAAGGGAATGCGGGTTTATCAGGGTTGCCATGTACCTGGAAAACCAGGAAAATACAGGGAATTGTTTGTGTCTGGAGAAAACCTGGGAAACACAGAAAAATAAAGGAATTTGTTTTGTGTCTCGAAAAAACCTGAGAAACACAGGGAATCTCACCAAAAAGATATAATTTACTGGAATTTGTTAGTGAATTTGGGCAATACAGTACTTACAAGCTTAAAATAGTAGAAACAACATAGTCTAAAATTGTTAATTGGAGAACTAAGCAGTTTGATTGAAACACGTCTCATTTATGATGATTATGCTTACCAGCACCTCATCAGCTTGAGACAAGTCCTGAGTGCAACTGAGACGACTCGTTCGGCAAATGCCTCGCCTTTTCGGCTTCCTCCACTCACCCCCGCCAATACCACAAAGTCTCATTTCCTCCACCCCCATCCCCCAAATTCATCAAGCCCATGCTGCCGACACGTGTTTCTGCTGCCAGTTGAATTAATTCATTCAATCAGAATTAGAAATGGGTCGATTCCGAATATTAATTTTTACCTACACATTTCGAATCCGAATTTTAGAAACTATGATATGCATTAGACAACTTTTCCCACAATGGGGTGATGCTTTCCTACAATTCTGATCACATCAAGTGGTAAATTAATTGTATGGGGTTTGGTTGTTAATTATTTCCTTAACTATGTTGGGCTACACCACACTTAAGTATAGTAATAGCTCTAAAAAAAATAACTGATTAAAAATTGGAAATTTTAGTCACTACAAAACTTAATAATTTGAGGGTTCGAAGACTGGATATCCTTAGATAGTGGGAATATAAGGAAATTGTTAGGAGGGGGAAGGGATGAAGCTTAAAAACTTTTACCTGATTTTCGACAATTATGAAGCCTTGCCAATCAAAATATTGAGAGATAAAATACTCAATTTATGGTCAATTAATCCTATTCTGAGCTGTTGTTTACATTAAAAATTAATATTTGTATGTTAAAAAAAACTAATGTAATTGACTTTTAAGTTGTGATAAATTAATTTACCATATTAAAACAAAATATTACAAACAATTATGCAATAAAACAATTTTGAGTAATTTTAGTGCAAAATGTTATGTATAAATAAGCACAATACAATATTTTTTTCAGTCTGAAAACAACTAACAAGTATATTTAAACAGCCATTCGGCTTCAAGAATATTCTAATGTCTGTTCACGGTAGGAATTGACTTCTGAAAGGCCTTTTTCCCTACCATAAATCTATTAAATAGTAGGATATTGGTAGGAAAAAAGACCTTTCAGAGAGTAATTCCTACCGTGAATGGAATATATATATTCAAGTTCGCCTAAACTGGACTTTGCTCTCCCCTAAAAAGGTGTTTTAACACCTGTCACATATCTGAAATAATTTGATTTTAGGTGATCTCATCAATGGATCCTAAGGCTTACCTGAAGTCACAAGACAGCAATTTTAGCAAGGATCAGCTGACAAGCCTGATAAAGAACTTGACAGTCCCATCAACCGTTTTGTGTATGGCCCGCAAGGCTATCCTTACTGAATATGACATGGATGTGGGCTACCACCTAATTGAGCTTCTCTCGACCATGTTGAATGGCCTACACAGCTTCATGAGCTCTGTTGAGCAAGCTCAACTACTTAGTCAGAGAGATTTGGTGGAGATGAAGGCGACTATACAAACTTACTTAATGGAGGTATGCAATCATCTATAAGAATGGTGATTAACAACATATTTATAGTCCAATTCTTTTTTTTTGCGAGTTTGAGTAAGATAAAGTAATAAATATTTTAAGTTGTATACCTGTAGTTTGAGCTGGGTCGAATCCACTACTTTATGAAACTGGATATCCAATTTAACTTCAAATCCAGAATCCTAATGTTGGAAAAAAATATCATTTGTCAGTGGCACCAAGCTCTAAATAACTTTCTTTTTATTAAATTCTTTAATATTTTCACTTTTAACTAAAATAGTACTTTTTTAAAGATTTAGATTTTAAAGAAAAGGTAATATTTGTATTTGAGAAATATAGGATTCAACCCATCTCTACACTTAATTCTTTATCTTCTCTCAGAACTCTCCCACTGGTGAGGCTCTCCTGTTGGCGTGGAAAAAAGTCACAAGTCGTCCCAAAGCAAAGACTCTTGTCCCAATGCAGCAGTCACACCCTCTCGCCTTGTTGGACCTGCTGTCCCTTTTGCACCAGTGTTGCCCTCAAATTCTTGATACCGACACTTTCGACTCGAGGACATTCTTGAGTGATGTCCAACGAGTTTTCTCTGGTGAGAAGGATGAGGCCAAGCACATCATCAAGGCCCTGCAACTTTTGGTGGCTATCGATAAGTTTACATTTGCGCCTGGTAAGGTGAGTTTTCCAAGTATTTCTAGACCTATTCAAGGGTGTTATGTTTTTATTTTATTCAAATTGTGTTGTCCTTATATTACAAAAGGCTTTTTCATAAATTTTACTCCCCTTCTTTGCTTTCCTCCACCCTACATAAGGGATCTTGAGATTTCCTGTCACCCAACCTTGCATACTTTTTTACGATCTGGTACATTATATTATTTTAATTGTTTGGTTATTTTTAGACATAAGACTAATATTATGAAAATTTAGAGTACTTTAATTGCAGTAAATAAATGAAATATAAGTGAAATTTTATAATTAATATATTTATTTTCTGACATTTTTATTTTAGATTTTGTTTCACCATAAACATTGGCTAAAAAACCCTTATGTGGGATGGATTCTGAATTCCCACAACTCCCCCTTCATAAGAAAACGTAAGATTATAATGAAACTCCACACCCAAACCCCTATATAATTTGAGGACAGCTACATTGTCTCTATTTAATTTGGTGAACTGGAAATGAAACAACTAGTTTTAGACCTAACCTGGTTATAAAATTATTAGCAATTTATAAGTATTTGAAATTTAAAAGAAATTAAAAGAAATAACATAGAAAACAACAATATTAAAAAAATAATCTTTAATACTATACAAATAAAAATAACTTATACAAATCAAACTAATGATCATTATTATCTAATAATCCTGTGTTTGTACTTTATGTTATACCTTTTACATGTTCCTATCTATGTGTCCTATCATTCTTTACCATTTTCTCCCTTTTCTGTTTTTTTTATTTCCTTTTATAGGAATTTGCGTTGCACGTTTCACACTCCTCCCTGATGAGTTCCGATAGAATGAAACCTAGGTCGGGGGAATGAGCAGTGACTATCGATTTTCTTTAAGAGGCAATCATTACCTCTTTGTCCATTGGCAGCAGTGTAAAGTGTGAACTGTGTTGTTCTTTTCCTTGTAAAAGTCATATTGTGTTCGTCTCCTTTATATGTTTCTACCCACCTTTCCTATACCTTCTTCCAAATATAATATAATAAATTATTTGCAAATTTATCTCACTTATCATTCATTAACATAATAGCTTATTTAAGCTTTTAAAAAAATCTGGTTTTAGTAGGTATCTCATTCCATGGCTGCGAGGTCGCTATAGTGAAGGGCTGGGATTTGAAAAAAGTGTGTACAGAGAACAGAAGAATTGCTAACAGGTGTATTAAGCCCAAGTTTTTTCATGGTTTTAATGGAACTTTTCTTTGTCTTTTATTGTTCTATTTTTTAATTTCCCGTTTTTTCCCTATCAAATTTAAATTATTTATTGAGGCTAAAACCTTACATGCTAATCTTATCTGCATTTTTTTTTACTTCAAAAAGTAGATTTGAGGTTAAACTAAAATACGTCGTAGAGATAGTATTAATTTTACACTGAAGTGCTCCACCTAAAGCATATTTATAATATACACAAGAAATTAAACATGAAAAAATTGTTTAATAAAATTAACACCTTCTCTTTTCTTCAAGTAGATATCAAATACATAGACATTTTTCAAATAGCGATGTTTATTTGGAGTCTGCTAATATGACCATGATCAACTGCGAGCTTATGAACATGTTTGTTACATTTGTTTATTATAGCTGTACTAATGCAAATATTGATGAATCTCACTATATGTGTATTTGGTAATAAACTATAACTTTTGATTCTTATTATCATAACAATTGATCATGAAAATACAATATTTAAGTATCCCCACTTTTTAATATGACATCATTGTAGCAGCACTGTAAGTGGTAGGGAAGTGTCGACCTCGGTGGTCTTGGGGTAAAGTGCTCACCTCGGGACTCTATGTTCGTAGGTTCGAACCCAGCCGGGGTCGGTGGATTTTTCTTGAGCAATAATAATCCTTAGCATGACTTCCTTCGAAGGGGCCGTCCCATATTGATTTAGGCATGTAAAAAAAAAACCCAGAAGATATATGAATATTCCTTTCTCTGCACAATTGATTTGGCTCTTTTGCTCTCGCTCATAGAAATTTGTGTGCTGATATAATCAATTGTTTCATTAAAAAATGCACATTAAATACCTCAAATAAATGGAAATAAAAATTATAAGGAAGTAAACCACTCTGAAAGAAAAAGGGCTGGGTTGATGCCATTCACCAATCCAATCATCTGCCATCTATGGCTAATTCAATAAATGGCGGCCTAGTTGCTGTTGGCGTAGTTGGCTAACGCGCTAGTAGTGTTGAGCTCGACTGCTGAGGACAAGGAGATCGAGGTTCGAATCTCGGTCGGGTGAACTGAGGGTGGTTTTTCCTAAATGGTTTTCCACTCTCCCTCCACGCAAATGCGGGTTCACTTCTTCTAATTTAACCTTCCCAATTCCTAATCCATTAGCGTAATTAGTACTTAAAGCGTATAACCCGAACAGGTAGTAAGACGCGGTGCTAAATATTATATATTATATTATTGCTTCTACTTGTTTGTGATGTGTAAAGTCATTGGAGAGGGCTCTGAAAATTTAAGGATTAGATATAATAGGGCTTGAGGATATTTTTTTATTAATCTCTTGAAAGCTTATCACAATAGTGAGTGTCTATTGGTTTTTGAACACCGATCTTTGATCCTAATGGTCAGATTGTAGGGGAGGAACTGGTTAATATTGGAAGGGGTGTTTACTGCAATTGTGGATGGGGTTGGTTGTTTTTGTTTATACTACCATGTGAATAGTGTGGTTATCACTTATAATATTTCACAACAGCACCTCTTTGAATTTTGATATCCTCAGTGAGAACAACACTATCAGTAAAATTATCCCCGACTGGAATTCAAACTAAATCTCTAACGCCTAAATTAGAGTTGAGCACTTCTGGCGCTGAGAAAACCCTTTAGTTAATATTTTTAGGTTTATTAGCAATTAAATCTACTGTAAATTACATTATTGTTTGAACCAATATTTTAATTTTCTAGTTGATGAGTATTTTGATTTATGTATGCTTATGTTATGAATCGCAGAAAATGTTTGAGCCCACACTGTCGCTTCTACTGAGCCTGCTAGGAAGCAGCAGCTGCACTCCAGCGCACACGACTCTGTGCTCTCTACTGTGGGAGACAGGACTGTTTGAAGGCAGTGAGGTTGAAATGTTGGTGTGGCTGCACTGTTACATGGCCATCTCCCAGGAACATAGGGCCGAGGTGGCTCGGATCCTAGTGCAGGCAGTCACCCACGTGGCCACTCATCCTGGCAGGTATCTGGATATGGTGGCAAAGGCAACCGAGCTCGCTAAGGAAGATGACTGGACCTCAAGGCTCGATGTTGACGATATATTTGATGGTCAGTCCTTAGTTGTGTTTACATATTACCTCATATTATTTTGTAAAATAAAGGAAAGGAAACTATCTAACACCTTAGCTCAATCGATAGCATGTATGTCTACTGAGGTCCCGGGTTCAGTTGCCTGTAAGGTCGAACATTTATCATTGGTGAAATGTGGGTTTGCCCTTTCATAGTGCTAGATTAACAGCCGGGGACTGGATGTTAAGCCTGCCCTAGTGTTAAGTTAGATTATAAGGCATTTGAAGCTATGTCAGGCCTAGCAAGCTGGTAGTGGAAAATATAATATTGCTTGAATGAAAAACAGACCTGGACCAGAAGCTAGAAACGATAATGGGTGTAAATAGGAAAGGAAACTAATCTGAAAAGATAAATATACCTTGATTTTCCTATGAATAATTGGACTGGACTACCCTTTATAAAATATGAACATAATTTTTGGGGTCAACACTGGCTTTATTTTAATGAAATGGTATTGTTATTTAATAGGTATTGAAAATAACCATAAAAAGATCTTGATACCAAATTTTGGTGGCTAGTTGGTATATGGTGTCACTCTCGTAGTAGACTAGACCGCCGATGATCGAGAGATTGAGGTTTAAATCTTGATCGGGTGTACTGAGGGCGGTTTTCTAAAAAAAAAAAATTCCACTCTACTTTCATGTAAATGTGGGTACACTTCCTTATCCCTAAAACCATTTAACATCATCAATATAAGTGTATAACCTGAACGAGAAGTAAAATGCGATGCTTAAAAAAAAGTAGATTCCTTATAGCATTTTCCTTGGTAAACTTTCCGATGCAGGGGGAATCGAAATATTGAAGCATCTGTAAATGTGTGTTGATGATTTTACTTTTATTTGTGCTTCGTTTTCTACAATTCTATCATGTTGAACAAAGAATAATTCATAGGGCATATCATATCATACATATGAAGAAATTAAGAAAGAGACTCATTTTGTTGGACGTGTGGTCTAAGGTGCGTCTCTTGCAGTACACTGGACTGACAATAACGGGGAAATCGAGGTTTGAATCTGGGCCAGATGTACTAACAGTGGTTTTTCCAAAATGGTTTTACAATCTCTCTCTCCACACAAATGCAGGTACACTTCCTCTAAATATAACCTCTTTAATCCCTAAAATACCATTCGCGTAATTAGTAAATGATCATATAACCCAAACAGGTAGTAAGATGCGGTGCTAAAAAAAAAATTAAGAGAAGTTTCTTTTATGTTGGCTTCCTTTCCCTATCACTTATATAAAGAGACATGCAAAACATAAGGTTATTTTTAAGGGAAAAGTGATGTTATTTTTCTCAAAAAGCAATGATATTATAATCTGAAAGCGATATTATTTACCTAAATACAAGTCGAATTATTATTTATTAGAAAAAACTGTCCACTTTTTTTTATATTGTGTATTTAACTATTTATTAACATATTTGGAGAAAAATCAAATTTAAATGTGCACAAAACATTTCAAGCCTAGTAATATCTGGCTCAATATCTCAATATCAATACCTTTTTGTCTTACAAATAGCAATATTGAAATAATCGATGATCAATTTATGTTCAGACCAAACAATAATAACACCGAAACATATTGTCATAGAAGACTCAACTACTCTCAAATAAGGAGAAGGGAATAAAAATTAAGATGATATAATTTTGCCAAATATGACCGCCTGTAGCAAGTTTCATATATTGAAGTCCTTGCTTGTACCTAGCGTGAAATCTTTTAAAGGCTTAAAACAAATAATTGATCTTATAGAAATTTAAGTATCATAATGTGTAAAAGTTAAAATAGTGAGTTTTAGTGCTAATCTAAAAAATGAAAATGCTCATTTTTCCTGTTTTATACCTATAAAATAAGAAACAACTGATTCTATATGTATGGAAGGCAGCCCTGGAATAGCGCTATTGCCAGTGTTACCACGTTGAAAATTAAATTGCATGATATGGTATGTACCAAATTTCAAAGAAATTGTGTTTATTTATGGGAAAAAAAGCTTAAATTCTTGTTATTCGTATGAAAACAGTAGAATTTGTTTTAAGATTTGTGTCATTGCAAATGCAAATTTTGCATGACCCTACATATATATCAATATTTTACAGTGATATAATATTATTTTCATACGTCACAGGTTATTAACATTTTTGGACTTATTCCTTTAAAAAGAAATGCATTAAAAGTTAAAACACAGAATACAGAGGGGGTTTACTATGTTCTGTTTAATTATGTTATTTATTTATTCTTATTAATTTCTTGCTGTAATATATATATTTTTTTTTTTTCTCCAGAACTAATGGAAGTTGAAAATATCACCCAAGAGTCACATGACTACCAACCCACTTCCTCTGCAGTCACTCTAGGCCCCTTGCTGCCTGGCTTCTTACACGTGGTAACAGAGCATTTGGGAGACAATGAGCCTTCTCCAGAACTTACTAATTTTTCTTCATATGTTGTAGTTCACCTACTACATTCACAGATTTCTTCAAGTACACTGTATCATATAGTGGCCGAGTTTTCGATTCTTATACCATCATCTGTGTTGAAATATGTGCAAGGCTGGTTACCCAAAAGTTCGCCAGTGCCCCTAATGAAACCGTTTAAACCACGTAGCCCAGAAAGAAAACTTAGTAAAGCACTTTTGAGCCTAGGAGAATCCTCAATTCATGATGTTTTTGAGATAAAACAAGTATCCACAGATAATCACATCAATGGAATAAATGAAAATAGCAAAGCTCTGCTTCTTAAAAAACCAATTTTAAATGATTCTATGGATATATTAAGTTTAAATGATCCAGTGCACCTAATGTTGCTTTTCAAAGAATCCTTGTTTTATTTATGTCAACTTATTTCACAAGGAAATCTTGTAGAATGCTGTGGAGATGGTTTTAGGCAAGCTTTTATGTACTTGCTTCTTGCGATGAATAAGTCACAGATAGAAGAGGGTATGTCTCTGATTTCTTTCAACTCTACAAATGTAAAAAGAACACAGAATTCCTCTCAAGGCAATCTTTTGGGTCACTGCTTCAAACACACTTTTATGCACCCGACAATTCTTTATTCATTCTCACCTCTGTGCAGTAAAAACCATGCCGCAAACAAACTAACCACAGAGCTTGTTCTACACTTAGTAGAAATAGCTTCAAGACTTATTAAAGATGAAACCCTTTTACATTTCTCTCTCCATCCTATCAGGCACAAATTTATCAGTCTTATCACGGTTTGGTTCAAAGGATATTCCAAAAACAAAAGAAAGTATCTTGGTACAGAAGATTTGTTGCGGTTGGTAGACTTGCTACAATTAGACATAAAGGACATAATATCTCTTTTGGAGCTTATGGCGCCAATTCCAACAGATTTGTTGATGTCATCGCTTGGAGATAGCAATTCTATTTCCACATCGGTGTCGCCATTGGGAAGTCTTTTGTCTCATTTACTCTCCCGAGCTGGTATTTTACATCAAATAAGTTTGAAGAAAGTGGGAATAATCTTGCATAGTACTGTGGAGAGAGTGATTGAACATTTGATAGTACTGAAGAAAAGAAACGATGTGGATGTTACACTGCTTGAAAGAGGACTTTTGGAATTTCTTGAATCCTTCCCTCATCATTTGGCATATGTGTCTAAAGGTAAGAAAATATGTATTATTTAAATCACACTCTTTCAATTAATAATAGGTGACCTGGCGGTCTAGGGGTAAGGTGTCAGACTTCTGTGCTGGGGTACGGGGTTCAATCCTTGGTCCCGGCACAGATTTATCTGATTACCAAACCCTTCCTTCATCTCTGACAAGACGTGTATTAATCACAACTTGTGAATGTGTGGAATGCCAGGCCTCCACCGTGGTTCGGATCCCACGTTAAACTGTAGGTCCTCCATCTCATATCACAATCATCCTACCATTACACATCAGCGTAAGTGCGTACAACCCAAACGAGTAGTAAGACGTGATAATAATAATAATTGATGATAATTATCAAAAAAAGGTAAAAAGAAGGGTAAGGTATCAAAGTGGTGAGCATTCATCAACTATACAATTCTATTTCACCTTGATCTTTCTAATCACAAATTAAATTAATCCAAGTAAACTTACAAAGGAAAAATGGTGCCAAACATCTGTATTAAATTAAACATTGAATGGAGGATAGAAGGGTAAGTCCTACACACTTACCATAAAACTGAAGGCCTCAAAGTTCACAATTAAAACACAACAAAACACATAATTATGTAATTTTCTTGGTACCTAAACCTCCTTTAACAGAAGAGAGTAAAACACAGATTGAACTATGGCATCATGGCTAGAAGTTGATCATGGTCACTTAGATTCTGTTGTTGCCGGTTTCTTGATTTGCAAAAATGAAAAAATGTTTAGGCTTGGATTCTGCAGTTGCCTGTTCAAACTTGTGTTGTACACTTGGTAGATGAATAGAATGTTGTATTTATATTATATTTAATTATTAGATTAAATTATCTGTAAATATTGTTTACTTAAAAATTACTGGCTGTTGCGAGTAGGCCTGCTTGGAAAGAAGAAGGTTATCTAAGGTTGAGATCACGGGGTATGTCTTTATTTGGTAATATATTGGTGAGCAAGCTCCCACCTACGAAGCTGGGAAGCATTGCAACTATTGGGGTAAGCTCATAGCTCTAGTACCATAGCATGAGTCAAAATCTGAATTATGTGTTTGGACATGAAGTGCTACCGGTTTGTCAGGGTTGTTGTGGTTGGTATCAAAATGTTGGCCATTCATTTGTTATCTTGAGTGTTAATGCGGTAAAGCCAATGTATTCAGCAATGCATTAGTTGCATTATAGGAGGTATATAAGATTTTCTACGGAGCAGTGGCCTTTCATTTATTTATTTTTCCTAGCACCGCGTCTTACTACCTGTTTGGGTTGTACACCTATGTATTAATTACAGTAATGGGTTAGGGATTAGGAAGACTTAATGCAGAGGAAATGCACCCGCATTTGCGTGGAGGGAAAGTGGGGAAACCATTTGGTAAAAGCCACCCTCAGCGCACCTGACCGGGATTGAACCCCAATCTCCCCGTCTTTGGCAGTCTAGTCCAGCACTAGTTTGTTATTGTTTGTGGCTGGGTCGGGAAATGCAGAGGGGGAGGGGGGAGGCATTTGAATGCGATTCTTGGATCACTGTTGAGAAGATTTTGTGTTCTAGGTGATGAGGTCAGGATATTGTAGCCTGTGTTTAGTATAAATCTAAGTTTGTATAGTCCTTCATAATACTGGGTGGTGAGAGTTAAGTTATTGGAAGGTTGTTTCTTGATAGGCTCTTGATTGGACAGGGTCTTGTTTATGTGACTACACTCCATATAATATGTTTGTGTTTTGTGTGTTTTAAATTTGTCTCTTTATATGAAAAAAGGAATATATTTGAAAATTCATAACATTGTGTAACTGTGGAAATTTCGAAGAAATGAAGAAAGAAGTGGGTTTTTTTCTATCTAAACCTAGCCTAACTATCCTTTCAGGTTGGCTTCCTTCACTATCAGTTACTTTACATTACTATACAGTAATTAGTAATAACAAATTTACTGCAGTAAAATGCTCCAATACAAATGACTTTATGGAAAGCTTCTTTGGCATTTTGAATATATATTTAAATACATCTGTCAACCCAAATTAAAAGTATTTGTTCTTAAGAATTAAAAAATATAAAATTTAAAATATGTATTTACCATATTATAATCTTATAATATTATATGTTTTTATTTTAAAGCTAGAGTCCGAGTCTATACATTTTTATCGACTCCGACTTCACAGCCCTTATGTACAAAGAAGAAATGTTAATCGAATAATGTTAACAATGCCATTTTGTACTATAGTATATAGCTAAAAAGTTTAAATTTTCTAAAGAAATTAGACTCATTTTGTATTTCTAGTTTATTTTAAATGTTCTTCAAGAAATGATTTCATTCGTTAATAATATTCAATTTACCTTAAATTTCAGAACTCCTTAAAGCATTGTTGAAACATCCTAAGCCTCAATTGTCCACGATCAAGCTTGCAACTTTCTTGGTGGAAAGAAACAAACAATTTATCTCTGTGTTTGAATCACAAGCTTCCAAAATAACAAGTGTCATAAAAACTCCCGAGTTGTTATTCCCCGTCTTATCCGCCGCATTGGCGCATGGTTCTGACACTGTCAACGAAGATTTCCTCAAGTCCGTCTATAACTACTACATGACCAACATCCATGATGCTGTGATTCAGATAACTAAATCTCCTGATTGGCTGAAACAGAATTCTGCAGCTATAATTTTGCTAGTGGACAGGTTTATGGGTAAGTACTGCTAAAACATGTTCGCAATATAAACTGTTTGGAAAGAGCCATTTCTTTTAGTATTGTTATTAACTATCTGACACTTTAGCTCAGTCGGTACCATGTCTGTCTACTGAGCTAAGGGTCCCAGGTTTGATTCCTGACATGGCCAAAAATTAATAATTGGTGAAATATGGGTTTACACTTTCACATTGATAAATTAACGTCTGGGGACTGTATGTTGTGATTGTCCTAGTCTTAAGTTAGATTATAAGGCATATTAAACTATGACAGGCCTGGCAAGCCAATAGTGGAAAATATACGACTCGAATAAAATACTGACCCAGGCCACAGGCTGGAAACGGTAATGGATGTAAAAAAAAATTATTACCACCCTGACGTTATAAAACCTCAAACTTTCCCTATAATTTAAAATCAATAAATATAAGGTGGTACCAGTGCTGGGATTATATTGATTATGGCATACCCTACAAGCCAATGATGGTCATCAGATTTTGTATTCCAATCATTTTAACTATGATTTAGTTGAAAAGTATATGTCAACTAACAAATACCATATTGTTATTCTGGTAGTGGTGGTCAATCTTGACACTTTACTATTGCCTGGTGAAAAGAAAGATTTGCAAATTGGGGGTAAATGGTAGTTGCTGCTTAGTGGTAAAAATAAGTTGGAAAGGACAGACAGTGGTTTGCCAACTGATTTCTTGAGAGGAGTACATAAAAAGTAATAGGATTAGTTGAGAAAATTATTGTCATCTCTAACTATATATTTAAGATTATTTTTCCCGTGTCTTAATTATCATCGATTGTCATGAATCTTTCGATTGGTTTGCTTCAGCTTTCCCCTTCTGCCAATCCTGAGCCAAATCTTTTACATCTTTATTGTTCTTGCTGACATCTTTTGCTTTCTGATTCATGCATCCCTTCTTTGGTCTTCTTCTTACACTTTTTCGTTCAATATTTATCTTTATAGAATTAAGTTCGTCATACTCTCATGTTTGAGTATGTAGCCAATCATCATCAAATTCTTATGTCCAAGTATGTGGCCGATAATCGTCCAACTCTCATGTCTGAGAATGTCGCTGATAATCATCAAACTTTTATGTCACCTATCATGGTTAAACTCTAATGATCCAATATGTAGTTGATCATACTAATCCTTTGTTTTCATAAGCATCTCCCAATCTTTCTTTCTTTCTTTCTTCTTTTTAGTTTCTGCCAATGTTCCATATTTCACTTCCATATATGCTCCATACATATTCTTGAAGAAATTATTTCTTGATTTATTTATCTAATGCTCTTTGGGGTTAGTAATATTCTTTTTATATTAAAAGTCTTTTTGGCTTACTCTCTGCTTCAAAATTTTCAACTTCTCTAATATGAAGCTTCTCCCCCCTCCCCCTCGCAAAAAAAATTTATTAAATTTAAAACACACATTTATGTTGGTTCTTTTTTTTTAATTCCCTTTTATGAATTTTGTTACAAATTAGTGTTCACTAAAGAAAATATAAATCTATTAATTATGTTTGCAATATATCATTTTGTAAATTATATTTTTCCTAAATTTACATAGCTATGTGCTGACCTAGGTCACAGGCTTGAAACAGTAATGGATGTAAAGTTAAGTTAAACATAGTTATGCAATATTTTACAATATTGACAATGTATTACAATATTTTTATCAGGCATTAATTTTTTTTTTAATATTCAAACCTTGATTTGGCTTCAATAATATTTCATATTATATGATTTGACCTCGAATCAAAAAAGTGGACTTCACACACACACACCTAATTCCTTATACCGTCAAATGGGGTAATTCTGACCCCCCAGAGGTAACATTGACCATTGGGGTCAATTTTGCTTAAAACTTTGTTTTTCTACTTCAAGTGGTTTCAACTAAAAACTCTCATTATATAAATTGTAGTGTGATATTTCTACTTTATGAAGCATATATTTATGGAACTAAAAACAATTCAATCTAGGCTATTTGTAAAGCTCTTATAACTTAGGCAAGAAAAATCAGGAAAAAAAAATTACGAAAAAACTTTCTGCGAGCAGAAGAAGTGGTAAGGCCTAGGTACAAAAGGGTTAAATATAATCTAATTTTCTTATTTGAATGAATATTTAGCAGTATTTCATCAATCTAAACCAATTTTTCAAACAAAAAAGATTTTTTTTTTTGTAAAGGTTGTAACATTGACTCCACAATTATTTTACACCTAGGTAACATTGACCCTCTGAAAAAATGCGCATATTAACATGTTTTGTTCATTTGTGGATTCTATATGTAGGTACCTAGACTTTAAAATCAGGCATCCCCCAAGTCATTATTACTCTGAATCTTTGTTAGAAGTCATGGGATTGCATTCAACAGATACCATGAAAACTACCTTTGTTCCTAAAGAAACTGATGTCTTCCTTGCAAATTTTGAAGAGGTCGTGGCAAAGCTTCCTACCTCCATATTGGAAGAGCATGGTAGAAGTTTTAAATACAAGTTTCCAAGAAGAGTTCAAGTGAAGGAGATGTAGAACTCGTTTGAAAAAGATGTTGAACATTTTGATTATTTTCTTTTGTCACTATATATTTTTTCTTTTTACTTTTAACATCTCATATAAATTGTTACAGTTAATTTTCAATAACCAACTATATCAACATTTTAGATTTAGAAACCTTCTTAAAGATTTGAATTATTTGCTTAATTTTACAAAATAAAGTTTAATTTGTTTATGTTGAAAGTAACAGAATTTAATTTTTAAGGCCCCTTTTATATAAATTGATGAAATTTTCAAAGCGTAAGATTGGCCCCACTATGGAGGGGTCATAGTTATGTAAAGTCTACACATTAACACAGTGGTCTTTGTAACTATCATTGTAGCATGTGTGTAGTAACGAAGCATGTCCACTCTTTTCTAAATAATGAGTATATTTTGTAGCGACATATATTTTTTAATCTATATTATATTTTAAGATTATCTTTTTGCGTATGTTTCAGAATCAGACACATCAAAAAGACTCTATGAACAATTGCAAACTAAACAAGCATCAAGGACTTATGATGATTTATATGTCCTCTTACTAAAGAAAATATTTGATAAAGTGAAATCACAAAATATTGCTCTGGTTGAAAGCCCAAGAGTACTACAAACAGAAATTTTTTTAGACATGCTTCTAAAAATGTGCAAACAAAAGTCACAGGATATGAAGCACGTGACAGATTTAGCCGCGGCAATTTGCGAATGTGTGGACTCTGCTGAAGAAACTGGCACATCCTGGAAGACGTTGAAAAAAAGCATCACCTGGAGTAAGTTTAGTAAACTTGGCCTAAAGTTGGGACTGGCCAAAAAGGAGCATTTCATGTTGCTGGACATTATGTCAAAATTATGCGAGGTACTCTACCGAGATGGCTGCAGAGAGGAACAGGTGGTGACACTGTTCCAGATGGTGTTATCACACTCACAGTTCTTTCATGTTGTCATTGGATCAGAACCCAATAAGTGTGAGTTATAAATAAACTTATATTTTCATTTGTTAATAATGCATGAATTTCATAGCAAAGCTATCACACTTACCTGAGTGATAATGGTGTATAAATTGTTTAGATAAAATACTAAAAACCACATAAACACAATTTTAAGAAAAAGTTTTCAGTGCCACAAACAGCTTCTTCGGGTTAAGAACATAAACTCGTGGCTATTTATTTTTAAACTAGATCCAATTTATCTAAAAGCGAGCTTAGCTGTAGAACAAAACTTTCTTTTCGCCGCTCAAGTTCTTTCTAATTTATTTTTCTTCCAGATAATTTTTTTTTAATAATTCTACTTATTTTCAAATACTCTTGATTTAAAGCTGATTAACATTGTTGTTGAGTGGCCACTGTGAATAAGCCACTTTGTTGGCATAGGACTGTGTCAGTTTATAAATAAACTTGTATATGTTAAAACGCTCCATTATAAACCAAGACCAATGACAGCTGGTGGTGGCCATTTACTGGTCTTGTGTGAATACTTTTTGTAGAGAAAATGTTTTCCTATGCCCTAACAACGGGATGCCACCCATAGGTGTGTGCAGTTGAACTCTGGACTTTTGACTTAGTATGCCAATGCTCTTACCACTTAGCTATCTGGGAGTCATCCCATGTTCAGGGTCATTAATCACTCATGCCTTAAAATATGGGGGAAGAATAACCCTAAGCATGGTAGGACTCCTGGAGCGCTCACTGGTAAAACTATTGGCAAACTAAACTGAATGAAGGTCCTGGGTACATTTCTCATGTCCAGCTGTCATTTTTCAAATATAAAGAATATCTAGATGTGGCTATAATAATAATATTACTGTAATAGCTTGGATATTTAATTCAAAGTTGGGTAAGATAAAACTCTGAAATCATATTGTAGTAAGAGGATTTAGATCTAATACGACACCTTAGCTCAGTCGGTAGCGTATCTCTCTACTGAGCTAAGGGTCCCGGATTTTATTCCCGGCATGGTCGGAAAATTTATCATTGGTGAAATGTTTGTATACCCTTTCACAGTGAAATCAACGTCCGGGGACTGGATGTTGTGCCTGTTCTAGTCTTAAGTTAGATTGTAAGACGTATGAAGCTATGACAGGCCTAGCAAGCCGGTAGTGAAAAATATATGGCTTTAATAAAAAAACTGACCCAGACCATAGGCTGGAAACCGTAATGGATGTAAAAAAGTATTTAGATATCCTAAAGTCTTAAACCACTAACATTTTAGTTTTAAATTATTTGTTGTTAATACATTCTGAATATGTGGAACTATATTGTATTTTGAAGAAATTTCACTATGGATATGCTTTGCGTGTTAGGGGACGGGGGATTAGGATTCCTTCCATGTGTGTGCATGTCTTAGGACTGCCACTAGCTGGTGGGTTGCCTGGTGAGTGTCAGATGGCTTGTGTCATCATTAATGAGTGTTGGACGTCAGTGTGTCTGGGTGTGAAAACACTCTTATTCTAGCCTGGCTGATTCACTTAGGCGGTCGAATGGCCAAAGGGAGTGTGTGTGGTTCTCAATGTGGGATATACAAAACTTAATACCTGTGGTACGCAATTAGCTAGCAAACATACTGGGTCGCATAGCAAACTAATTTTCATGTCAACACAACTAACATTCCGAATTTACGGCTAGTTTTGGTAGGGAAGTTAGTGCAAAGAGGGGTGATGCATGTATACAAACATAACACACACTTTAGTAAAGTTTTTATTTATTAGTAGGGTGTATTCCTAATATATGATATAAAAGGAGTATGCGGTTTAATTAACTCTACCCAATGGATATTTGAAGAACTAAAGTTTTAAAACCACTAGTCTTAGGCATCACTCGATTGATTTATTGGATTTTTGATGATGGGGATATAAGTATGGGTTCTTTTTTATAAATAGTTTTTCCACCCTCCCACCACAAAAATCTCGGTACACTTCCCCTAAAAACTCAACCTTCCTTATCCGTAACACATGAGTGTAATTATTACCCGAACAGGTAGTGAGACGGGTCGACAAAAAAGAAAAAAAAAATATTGGTTGCTCCAAGTTCAGTTTCATCAACGCCCCCAGTCTGTCATACAATCACTCCATACCAAGATGTGTGTTACTTCAAAACTTCAACTTTGCTTCAGAGGTAAAAAACCTAGCTCTGCCAATAACATAATGACAGCTAAAACAGGGTATCTACAGTGTCACCAAAGTCACGAAAAAGTTAATTATTACCAAAAAAAGTCATGAAAGTCCCTGAAAAGTCACAAATTTTCAGTATTTTGGCCATAAGTCACAAAAATATTTTGGTTTGAATTTCCGGTGTATCGTAACAACGCGAACTTGTCGAATATTGAGCCATTCACAACCCATGATGCCACATGCTAGCTGCAAGTTGCCTGATTGTTTTTACCGTGATACCAAGGACAAGGTTAACATTCACCATCTAGTTAGAATTTAATGTTGCATTTGAGTACATTATGTCTATATATTCATTATATAATGTTCGTCCGATTACAGAAGGAATTTGGTGGTCTAAAAAGGTCACCAAAAAGTCACTAATCTTTATTTATCCAACTCAGTAGAAACACTGTAAAATAATCGATTTATGTTAACCTGTTGCCATTCTGAGCTGTTAGATATCATACAAATTTTCAGATGAAAAAATCTGATTTAATATTTAATTGCATGTTGTGGATAACTTTATTTACCAGATTAGATTTTTTTTACATCCACTACTGTTTCCAGCCTGTAGCCTGGGTTGGTTAATTTATCAATGTGAAACTTTTCAGCAATGATAAACTTTTTGGCCATGCTGGGAATCGAAAGATGGACCCTTAGCTCAGTAGATAGACACGCTACCGACTGAGTTTAGGTGTAAAATATTTATCAGATTAGAAGGAAATATTAAATTAAATAACTGTAATAAAACAATCTAGATATTTTAGTGCATAAAGATGTATAAATAAGCATGATATAGTATTTTTCAAGCATAAAACAATTTAAAAAAATATTCTAACTTTAATTTGGCTTCTAGGATCTTTCATATATATTCAATTCGAGTTTGTTTTGATTTGAAACAATGCATGTGGCACACCCTTACATGTTTGTTTCTTTTTTGTGTCTGCCATTGTTTGTGTTGTTTAGGTTCTGTTATCCAGCTGTTACTGGTGCTAGTGAAGAAGGCTCCATCTGTCATGACCTCTGCTCATGTCCCTGTCTTACTTGGTGCCTACAACGCTTCTCTCTCTACCTCAGATCAGCTCATTCTCAGAGTATGTATTTTTATCTCTTAAAATAAAAAAATACAAATGGGGTGACCTGGTGGTCTAGGGGTAAGGTGTCAGACTTATATGCTGGCGGCCGGGGTTCAATCCTCGGTCCCGGCACAAATTTATCTGATTTCCAAACCCTTCCTTCACCTCTGACAAGACATCTTGTGAATGTGGGGAATGCCAGGCCGCCACCTTGGTTCGGATTCCACGTTAAACTGTAGGTCCTTCATTTCATCTCACAATCACCCTACCATTACACATTAGCGTAAGTGCGTATAACCCGAACAGGTAGTAAGACGCGGTGCTAATAATAATAATAAAAAATACAAATAATAGCTAACCCCCAGAAGCATTTCAGCTCTTGTCGACTCACTTACAGTCCCTTGTTCAAAAACGAGCCTCACATACAAATTATAAATGGCAGAAAGATAAAACCTTTCTCGGTCACCTACAAGATATTAAAGTTGGAATCCCTAAATGTATACTTGGCCTTCATAGATTTAAACGCCCTTCAAACCAAACATATCCCACACTCAAGGACTTGTGTAGCTCGTTCATAATCTAACCTCTTCACAGCTGTTATAATCTAATTTTTAAATATAATTAGTAATAGTGTACTTTTTTTTTAATAATACAATTATTTAGGAAATATTGAGGAACTCGATTTTGACTAAACTATTTGTTGAGGATCGTGTCTTATTACCCGTTCGGTTTATACATTTAAGTACTAATTATACTAATGGGACAGGTATTGGGGAGATTTACTTTAGAGGAAGTAAACCCGCATTTGCATAGAGAAAGAGAGAGTGGAAAACCATTAAGAAATAACCACCCCCAATTCACCCGAACGGCATTCGAACCTAGATCTCCCACTCCTCGGCAGTCTAGCTCAACATGAAACTGGAGCGTTAGCTAACTATGCCACTGAGGCGGGTATCCTAAAATTGAATAAAATCAATCAAAGGATTTTCGAGAGAAAGATTGAACATTTATACTACTTTAATATTTCGATCTTTGTAAAAAATCTTCTAGCCAGTAAGAGCAGCTACTAAAACTCGACTCAAACTCTTGAGTACTTAGACACCTCTTGTATGGGGGGATATTATGTTACCATTTATAATTACATCTAGCTACTGAAGAGCTATGAGCACGGTGGAGTGAGTCTTCATGAATGCCGGCCCTATCTTTGGGGGGAGGCGGCTGTCAACCATTACAGTGTGCGCTCTGACCTCGCTCAGTCGCTGTGGAGGCAGCCCAACATCGAACAGGTTTTGAACCTGCTCACTGCGGACAATATAGCCACCACACTAAAATACTTCCCTCTCAACAGGACCCTTAAGGTTGGTTCTCCATGCAATCATATCATTTCCAGTTTAAATCATTCCATTATTATTATTTCTGAGTGTCAAGTCTATAATGAAAGGTGGATGTTACCGAGCAAAACTCATTATTCCTTTTTAACTATGTATATTCCATATTGGCCCAAATACAGTTGGATATTTTTCTTTTGAAAATGTACTTTGGAAAATTGTATTCTTTATTATATGTGCAGCCAATTTACATTTTATTTTTCATGTAAAACACCTTCAATCTTTTAAGGTTGTATTATGTGCTAGGCCTTACTATATTCTGGCCAATACTGTAATAATACAATGGACAGTAAAGCTATGCAAATACTCGGATTTTAAGCTTCAAGCCAAGCTTGTCGTTAAAGCTTGTGATTTAGATTGAAAGTTATTTAGGCTCTCTATTTTCGAGCTTCCTCTTGATGTACGCACAAATAAATTTTTAAAACGCAATGGTAAGCTTAGACTATTTAATTTAGATGCTATTGGCACTTTCACTTATAAATCATCCAATAACTTAACAAATCATAAAAATGAATATCTACTTACATTAATAATGTAATAGAGCTCTAAAACTATGTTTGATCGGTAAACTAATTCAATATTTTATTCTATTTTTAATCATTCATGATTAAAGTTCCATTGCTATAACAAGGCAATGAAAATAAAAAGAGTGAAATAGATTTCTAAATACTTGAATAATCATTATTTAAAAAAATATACATGGCCTCTTTCTTAAATTATAATTTCAATTGTAAAAATTTAACATTTAGAATGCATGATGGATTAAATAACAAAGCAATATTATTTGTTAATTACTGTTATAGCCGCATCTAGATATCATATTCTGTAAATTGAAAAATGACATCTAGACAAAGGTTTGATTCCTGTGTCCAAGTGTCATTTTCCAATATACAGAATTTTGAGAAATCATTTCGATTGTTTTTAAACTTAAAATATTTAAAACTTGTATCAATACATTCAACTATAAAACTAGCGCCAGCTACTATTTAGTTTTATAATTATGTTGGTTAACCTGTCTTGAATCGGAATTTATAAACATTAAAACTGCCAAATTTTACCAAACTTACCACATTTAAATAAAAAAAGCATTTACTATTTCATATTGCCTACCAGCAATATTATTTTAAACATTTTATTCTTCATTTTAAAGTATAAATATCAACTTTTAAAAATCGATAATGAAATAAATTTTGTAATAAGATAATTTCTAGTAACAGCGATATAAGGCACATGTGCAACTGTGCATAGAGGAATGGAATTTGAACCAAAGAAGTGACTATCCATGTTTATTACACTAAAGACTAATAAACTAAATATGAAACATTTCAACTTTCTAACTTCTTGTGATTCTTACATTTTCCTTTAGAGTTATTAAAATTATGGAAGTTTATTTTGGGAAAATATTAGCTCTTTAAAACCTCAATTTTATGAACTTTTTTATTTGCTACTGTAATTTTCCTGTCTTTAAAGCTAAAAGGTTTGAAACCATTTTAATTATTTTTTATTGTATTTGTATTTGAGTGTTTTCTAAAAGTATTATTTTAAATATAAAAACCATTTCCATGTTTTAAACTTGTTTCAAAAGCATATACTATTTATAAAAATCTAATTCTTGAACATGTGTTGTTTTCGTACATTTTTAAAATCTCACATTTTAAAGATGTATTTATATTTTATGATTGTTTTGACCAGTGATATTTTAAATACAGGGTGGCGCAAAAAGAACGCATGTTTTTGAAATGGGTAGTAGTAGTTATGAAGGCTGTAGACTTTGGGTAGCAGAGAACCTAAGCTAATTACATCGAGGACCTTTCCATAGTGCTAAGGTTACAGTTTAGTACGGCATTTCGAAAGTGGGGATTGTTGGATCTTATTTTTTTGAGGATGAAGGGGCCACAGTAACAATGACTTCAGGGCGCTATGTCGACATGTTACAAAATTTATTGCATCCATAACTTCGACGTTTACACATCAACATGGAAGAAATGTGGTTCCAACAAGATGGAGCCACAGCCCATACAACAAGGGCCTGATGTCACTTGTTCGACACATGTCTCCCCAAAACACAATCTCATGTTTCAGCTATGTCCCTTGATTCTCACGCTCACCAGATTTGTCTGTCTGTGATTTCTTTCTTTCTTTGGGGTTATCTGGAATTGAAAGTCTACTTTCGAAAACCTCGAACATTAGACGAGCTGAAAGTTGCTATTGCGAAGAAATTGCAAGTGTGATAGAAGAAATGTTATGTGCAATTCAGAACTTTGAGGAGAGGCTCCAGATGAGTGTACAGCAAGAATGACGACATTTATTACAGATTGTTTTGGTGTTAATAACAATTTTTTATATTGAAAATCAACCAAGTTACACTTATTTTAAAAACATGCATTCGTTTTGCGCCACCTGTATAAAGTTTTATTTTTAAAATAAACAAATACACACTTTAACATTTTTAAATTAATAATATACTCAAACTCGGGAGCTTTTTGAAATATTTGACTCGAAAAACCCAAGCTCCGCAGACCCCTAATGGACAGTGATTATATTTTAAGAAATATAAACTAATGTGTTCAAATAAGTGAAAATAACCCAATTATATAGAGAGGAAAAAATGTGTGAAAGCTCAAAGGCCCAATGTTGACATCTTGATTTCTGAAAAAAAAAAAGACATACATGAATTGAAACACAAATATTGTCTTAATATTTTGTCTTTATAACTGTTTGATAAAATCCATATGGAAGAAATATTAAAACTTTATTTTGTGTTTAAATTTAATCACCATTGGTCATATTATTCAACTCGCGTTTTTCCTTCCTTTTCTCTTATTTCCATTCATTTGCTTATGTTTCCTTTTTTATTTTTTTAAAATCTTTTGGTATCATAATACTGTCAATAGTTAGAGCTACAGAACGAGTATGTACACATTGTAGTTGCTTGTTGGATATTATCATGTACTCTGTAACCTGGAAAATATCAATTAGCTATATCAAGCCGCATTGGTCATCATATGCTCTAGGGCCTCACAGTCTACTGCAAGTGTAGCACCTTAGACCATGAGGCCACCGAAGTGGGTTTTTATCCTAACTGAAAGCCCTTATAATTAACCAACCCTCTTATCGTCTTTTAACTCATGTAGGGGGATGAAAAACTGCACGCAGACGCCCCGAACACATACGACCCAGCTTTCCTGCTGCCATTGTTCAGCCATCTTCTGGCCCCAGAGAACTTGTCTCGCACGTTCCGATTCCACCGCAGCGGGGCCCTGGCGTTTACCCTGGCCTGTCTGGGTAGCAACTGTGAGAGTGTTAGGCAGGCTGCATTCCACGTCGTGGCTAGGTTCTACTTTCATCTCGAGGCATCGTGAGTTCTCATTCATACAGGGATGATGGGGGGGGATTTAAATCATTTAATATTATGAAATTTGTCCTTAAATATATTTTTATCTAAGAAATACTTAATTTTTCATTAGGATTATAATATTGAGTTTATCGTAATAGTTAGTATTGAAAACTTTTTTACACAAAATGTTTTTTCCCGCTTCAACTACGTGCCCTTTTTATTGGTACAGTTGCTTATAATTCCTCCTCTTCATACGAGATTTTCGTTTTTCTTACTAACCATCCTTTTCACAAAGCAAAGTGCATGCAAGATCAAATGTGGGTCCAGGCTTTGACCTATTTGGCAGACATTTTCTTAAAAACCGTTTAAACCTCTCTTTTCAGGAGTCGAATATTAACATTACTAATGTGCAAGACCATATCGAGTTGTTCATAAAAAAAATAACTTTTGGGAAACGTGTTTAATTAGCAATCAAATGGAGTGCTTTGATACGTTTCACAACATGGTGGTAGAAAATCAGCTTTCTTTGGACGAAAATGTAAAGAACATGGTTATTTGAAGGTACTTGGAAAAACCTTCATAGAATATTTCCTAGCCATAATTACAATTGGATTCACAATCCCCTGGAAGAGAGAGAGCAGTTTTGAAATCTTCCATATTAAGCGTGAGTGAAAAAGAGCAGCTCCTTGAAATTTACACTGATTTTAAATCAAAGAAAAGCTATAAATCTTTGTAATTAATTGGTTTCTGGTTAAGTTTAAAATAGGAGTTCTTATTGTTAGAGAATAAAGCTACTGCAGCTTTGTTACCATTTTATTCTATGTATTTGAGCGAGAAATCTTTTTCTTCATATACCTATTTAAAAAATAAATACAGGAACAGGCTCAATGCTGAAAGTAACTTGAGACTTTATCGTCTGTGGTTCCTGACTTTAAAGCTCTGTGCCATCCATAGCAAGTGCATCCTTCTCACTAAGTCACGTGAAGAGGTGAGTTAGTAGCTGTTAGAACTTGTTAGACATTTTAAAACTTAAATTAGCATGGAATTTTGTGATTAAAGGAGGGTATTTCAGATATGTAAAAGCAGCAATTTCCAGTACCACTTTAAAAAACATGTGAAATGTGATAATATTGTGACAGTAAAGATAAGAAAATTTTACTACAGTACAGTACTTTGCTCATTTAATTTCAGTTTTAAAACAAATGTATAGTTATTTGAACTTTTACTTAAGTAGTTTCAATATTATTTCATTATATTTGGTAAGGTATCCCAAAGTACCTACTGAGCTATAGTAGGTTAATTTAAAGGTATTAAACATGATGATTACATTTAATAACTAAATTTTATAAACAATTTGGTATACGATTAAGTGTGTGTGGCTATGGATATTTACTAGGGGGTTCGTGCAACTCAGATGTTTGTGAAAGGGGTTCAGGAGTCGAGAAAGTTTGGGAACCGCTGTGCTATATAAACCAAATGACAAGTTCATAATTGTGTAATTTTTCTTTGTTTAGTCTATTACTGTTTCTCTCTAGTACCAACATCACCTTTGTGTCCTAGCTATCTTTACATTTAAACTTGTGGATTATTTTTTTTACATCCACTACTGTTTCCAGCCTATGACCTGCGTCACTTTTTTATTCAAGCCGTCTATTTTCCATTAGCGGCTTGCTAGGCCTGTCTTAGCTTCATATGCCTTATAATCTAACTTAAGACTAGGACAGGAACAACATCCAGTCCCCGGCCATTAATTCATCACTGTGAAAGGGTAAACCCACATTTCACCAATGATACATTTTTCGGCCATGCTGGGAATCAAACCTGGGATCCTTAGCTCTGTAGACAGACATAATACTGGCTGAGTATTGTTGTATGGTATATACATAAATAATATATTTTTAATGTTCAGTTGGATGCATGGAAAAATATTGAAATTGTTAATGTTGATGAATAGAAATTAAAAAAACATGTTAAAAGGGACATCTTTAGTACTAAATCATATGCTTGGAGATGAGATACTTACATTCTCGATTTCCTCGAATCCTCTGGTATTCAAGAGATTTGAGATTCGTAAAAATCTCAAAAAATTATCTCGAATACAATAACTTATCCTGACCTTTGAGTTTTAATATGAATTTTAAGCAAATGCTTAAAGTAATTATATAGACACGTGTATTTTGGAGAGTAAAAAATCACAAAAAAAAATTTCTTTGTTGTTTATGATGTAATAGACATGACAAACAAAACGTAATTTATCATTGTCCTTAAACAACTTTTTTTTAAATTGAATTTTAAATATTTTTATTAAAAATAAAATTGTACATATTTAAGGATTCAAATTTGGATTCATTATTTGAAAGGACATTTAAGATCTGGATTTGATTAATATAGGATTCAACCCATCTCTACATATGAACAAAGAATTATTTATCTCACACCACAGCTTTAAACTATGGGTTAATAATGAACGTTGGCCTGAATAGCTCAGTGGTAGAGCATTGATTTGCACAGCCAAAGGTCCCGGACTCAATACTTGTGTCCACAAGTCATTTTTAAACTATACATTCACCTCTCAATAACTCACACTAAAGGGGACGGGGGGCAGCCCGAGTTACGAAAAGTCTGTTTTATCGAGAGGAAATAAAGTTGTGCCTAAGGAATGAAAATTGATACTTTATCTAAAGTAATATTAAGCTTTAATGTTAGGAGATAAACAACACATATCGTTTAAGACACATACACACATAACACAGGGATGGGAGAGGTTGAGATTACAATAGACATATAGTACATGAATATTATCTAAATACTGTACTGTATGTGCGGGGGTGAGATGGGAGGGGTGGTAGCGGTGTGTTGCAAGATCTCCACCAACCCCCAGCATTATACTACTTCTATAATACTTTCATCTTGCCAGCATGTGGCTGGCTTGTTACTATATTTAAAAAATGCTGACTTATCCAAAGTCTGAGATATTGAGGTCTAAGTTATTGAGAGTTGACTGTATTTAATACCTAGAAAATTATTGCTTTTTTCTCCAGGACTGGTAGCGATAAGAAGGTGTGGGTGCAGTTTATCAACGCCCTAGGAGGCGGCTTATGTCAGATCTCGGAGGATGTCGAGAGCGTCCAGCCGCCTTATATTGTGGCTCTGTTCCTTGCAAGAGCGTCTTTACACGTGTCTAACCCCCTCCATCCTATGTTTGCTCCTCTGCACAACTACATCAGTCTCAAGTCGGCACTGAACCTTACTACTGTGCCTGAGTTCCTGGCGTTGTTCCACAGCTCTGATGTAAATTACAGGTATGGCCTGTTTCAACAAGATCTATACACTTGGAATGTGCGAGTAGACTTTCTCATTTCGAGTCATGTTCGAATCGAGCTTGAATGCCAAGCTTTAAGTCTTTTATATACAGGCCTTGATTTGTAGTGAATAAAATTAAGGTATTTAATCAACTAAAACCCTTCTCGGTGGCATAGTTAGCTAATGTGCTAGTTTCGTGTTGAGCTAGACTGCCGAGGTCAGGGAGATCGAGTTTTGAATTTCGCCCGGGTGAGCTGGGGATGGTGTAAAGTGTGAACTGGATTCTTCTTTTCACTTTAAAAGCCATATTGTGTTTGTTCCTTTTATATGTTTCTATCCACCTCTCATGTATCTTCTTCCAAATATAATATAATTTTAAAAGAACTGTCATACCAGAAATATATGCTTTTAGGATTTCCCTTAAATATATTCCTTATGGAAAAAACTAAAATATCTTATAAAAATTACTACAAGCAAGTAATTTATATTGATAAATCTATGAAATGCTTAGAAACAATCTTTTCCAAATAATTCATAAGCCTCATACGTTTTTAATCTCCCAGATTTGTATTTTTTATTTCAAAGGGTGCATCGACATTTCATCTTAGAAGTGCTTCGTGATGGAATGAAGCAGAAAGATGACTTTGAAATAAGTCATAAAAATGTAATATACAAAATATTGCTCAGTTTCTATTCTTCCGTGATTGCTGACAAAAAAAGCAAGGTTTGTATTTCAAAGCTACTGATAATGGAAAAACTAGTTGATTCAGCATGCAGCATACTAACCATTAACCATCTTATAGGAGAAAGAGATCCAACATTAATATTATACCATTTTATATTTTTTTAAATATCCTCGCTTGTTAATTATCGCAAAAAGAAGAGATTTTGTTTAGAGTTGGATCGAATCCATTATTTTACGATTCAGAATCTAAACTATAATAGAATAATAGTATAATGGAAAATACAAATACTAACTAAATTCTAAAATTCTTTCATCCATTCACTATAACATTGATACATTCAATCAAGTGATAAATTACTTGTCTGGGAATTGGTTTTTAAGTTCATCCTATTATTATAATTTGTTCTGAACCGACAATAAGAAGTATGGATTTGAGTCTAGAATCTGAAACTTCCTTGAATCTTTAATATCCTTAGGATTCAAGGGTTCCATTCCTATTATTGTTCATTGATTTGATTATAATGTGAAAGTTTTAAATTTAAATCAACTTTGATTATCTATAATTTTGGTTTTGTTTCTTTGTTAGTTTTATTTGTCCAAACAAATTAGCAAAAAAATATGTATTCAATCATAAAACATACACTACCCATATTTGATTCCTTGATTCAGACCAATCCATACAACAATGCAACCAGCTCTCATAATTATATAAATATTTATATATAATTTTATATAATATCATTACATTTTTACTCTTCTTACCAAAATTTAAATTTTAATGCTTTAATTTTGTTTTCTAGTTACTAATTCTTGAGATCGTCGAATCTTCCGTGAAAATTTCAGAGGCTGCCCCACTGCTCGTGTCTAGCTACGGTATATTATCCTGGCTAGAACAAATCATTCAACAGCTCAAGCCCGGTGATGAGCATGTGAACACTATTCTACACATTCTAGCATCTTTGTGGGACACACTCGTTAACTCTTCATCATCATCATCATCAAATAATAATGGTCTCTCTGATGTCTCACATCATACTCTTATTTTACTACTGGATCTCTTTACAAAATTTAACGTGAATATGTCTCCGAAAGAATTGGACATATATTTGAGTACAGTCTATAAAGTGTTGTCATTGCAAAACTGCGAGAAAGTGTTGGACGCCATGACATTCACCCACATGTCCTCTATACTACATTTCAGTAAAGAAATCCTCGGTACTAATGAAGACTGTGAAGACCTCCTTCATTTTGGGTATCAATTTTACAAAATATGCTCTGAAGATGTCAAGGAAAAGGATGATTTAGTGCTAGCTCGTTATAATTTAAGAAGACTTACAGTTGAGTGGTTGAATAAAACAAGAAAATCTGATTAGTTCAATGTTGGAATGAATGTATGTAAATATTTTGTTTTATAATAAAAATAAATCAGGCTAAACAAAGC
>CABFVZ010003455.1:40869-74479 GCA_902151445.1 Timema monikensis | reverse complement strand
AACTTTTAGAGAAAAAACAATATTCCCACTTAAATATGATCAGTGTATTAAATCATTTGAAAATAGAAATTGTTTAATGGTAGGTGCTATCACTTAAAATTAGGTTACTTAAATAAAATCACTTTCATAGAAAAACTCACAATATTTACACTTAAAATGATATCACTTGGAAATAAAAAAGTAGGTTATTCATACTCAAAATTAAATGGCTTGGGAAATAAAGGTAAGTTGTTCACACTAATTCCCTGGCTAAAACCCGCTCTTTTCTCGACATGATCCGGCATGTTGCACTTCCGAATTTAAGACACGCACTAAATTATGGTTCTCACAGAATAAATATTCTGAATTTAATACACGCACTAAATTGTTCTCAGTAGAATAAATATTCTGAATTTAATACACGCACTAAATTGTTCTCAGTAGAATAAATGTTGACCATTTAATACGCATACTAAGTTATTGTTCTCACATTAAAATAAATGTTGACCAACATACTGAAACAAAATCTCACTAGAAATATTTAAGCTCACTTTACCAAAAAGATATATTGCCGATAGAATGCGCTGAAAAAATAATTTTTTTTTGCAGCCATTATGGCTCAAATATTATACACACAAATAAGATAGTAAATTCTTCATATATTTTTAAATAACTTTGCCAACTGTCATGGTTCATCTATTTTTAAATAACTTTGCTAGCTGTCATGGTTAATATATTTTTAAATAATTTTGCCAATTATCAAGTTTCATTTATTTTTAAATAGCGGTGGCGAGATATATCGATTTAACAACATGCATATCCTATAGGTACAACATTGAATGTATATTATCTAAGAGTGCGATTATAGGCTGCATTAAAGTTTTATGAGAGCTGTTTCTTGGAAAAAATTGCGGCTTATTTTTGGGCCTTATTATTTTAATACTACTTTCACTGTTTTACAAACATTGGTGCAATGTATTTCAGGTATTATGGTGAAAAAACACAAACCCAAGGTTTACCAACCTACTGAAATATCGTTACCTGCTGCACACAACAACAACACCAAGAAGTTTGCGTTCTTGTCCCAGGAGACGGTGCCCGACTATCGTCCTGTAGATGTAAGAGTCACTTCACTATGTTTGTTTGGGGTGTTACTTCATGTGCTGGGGCCACAAGTGTGTTTAGTGTTCAGAGTAGAGCTGCATCATAGACACTAATTTATGAATCAGAATCTTATTTTATCACACATGTATCTATAAAAAATAGGAAAAGTAACTTAATATTTTTTATTTTTGTAATGTATTATAAATGATTCATTATAAAAATATTTATACATTCAGTTAATTGAATTAATGTTTTTGATTTTGACTTTTAAATTTGTCCTAAATTTATATTGGTCTAAAACATCAGTATTAGAACTCTAAAACTGATTCTGGATAATTAATTAATTGATTTATTTAAGGATTTATCATTGGTGAAATGTGGGTTTACCCTTTCACAATGATGAATTAAAAGCTGGGGACTGGATGTTGTGTCTGTCATAGCCTTAGTTAGATTATAAGGCATATGAAGCTATGACAAACCTAGCCAGCTGGTAGTGGAAAAAAACTGACCACAGGCTGGAGACGGTAATGGATGTAAACAAATTATTTGATGTATTTAACTTGTACTTTCTGAACTGACTCATTAAATAAGCACACGATAATTTCTGTGAGTGAGAGTGAAAGGGCCTACCAATTTTGCTGGGAAAGGTGTTTTCACATATCTTCCAGATTTTCTTACATGCCATATCAACATGTGGCTTTACTAACGGTTTGAAAGAAGTTGCGCCACAGATTTTTATTGTTCAAGAAAAATCTGTTGACCCTGGCTGGGTTTGAACCCGCGAGCACTTTACCACAAGACCACTGAGTCAACAAACAAAAATATCTTGAATCTAACATTGCCTCGAATCTACTTAAAGACGAGAATTGTGCGAGTATTCAAATATTCAAGTTTGACTCAAATTTTAGTAGATGTTCAAACACGGCTCACATTTTCTTTTAAGAGTTGAAAAATTTGAGTACTTTGAATTTTCTATTTTATTTTAAAAAGTTTGAGTTGGATTGATTTGTTTCAATTTCAAGATATTTTATAGTTGACCGAGTCTTAATATTCCCTTTTGTCTGTTTTAAAAATATAACTTATTCAATTATATTCAATTTAGTTAGAAATGCAAATCTGTGTGGTCATAATTTTCTTACAAAAACTTATCATTCTTAAAATTTATATTTGTTTGGTTGATTTGCGACTATTTGTAAATATTTTTAACACACATATGGGTAAATATTACTTAAAACTTGAATAAAACTATATTTTCCTTCAAACTCGACTTAGAAGTGAAAATGTCCTATTCAAATCCCCCATTAAAGAAATAGTTGAGATAATATATTATAAATAGAGATGGGCCACTTGAATCTTCAAATCCTTGAATACATCAAATTCTGACAAGTATTTGAGATTTGAGGATTCAGTGTTTTACTGGATTCGATGTTTGAATCTTTCACTCCATAAACAAAGCATAATATTTTGAGTTCAAAAATTACTTAGTTAGGCCTACTTGAAAAGCACAACTTAATCCATAATCTTTATTTTGTCAGACAAAGAGATAAGCATGAATAAAATCATTATTTAAAAAAATAAAGAATTTTTAGGTGTAGAAAACCTTACGTGCCTAGTACCCCACCCTTCCATTTCTATGGGAAACTTGGACTCGACCGTTTCAGCACATGCTTACCTCTAAAACTTTCACCTCACTAACAATCTTGTAAATATTTTAATAAACACATTAAAACTCTTCAAAAACTTAAAATCAAAACCAGAATTATAAATAAACTCTAAATAATCTAAACAAATTATAGCTTTTTTTTAAAACAGAAATAAGAACACATTACACATGATACAAAGTCGGCCGCCATGATGTATATGTTTACTCGCCAGAGTGATGATTAAAATAAAGATACTGTTAATTCTTACTACCCAACTGGTTTTAATTATTTACAACTATGTGGAGAACTCCAATTTATTTCATACAATCCTTAAGTTAGATATTTTGTTGGGTTTCATGAAAAATAAATACTGTCAACAGCAGACACCAATAAAACTGTTTATTTATGCCTTCTGGCCTATGTATTGGTCATCGATTGTTTGTTTAAGATTGATTCAGGTAAGCTGATCACTTAGTATGTGCCATTGAGTTTTAAGAATCATATAATGACTTGCTAATGCATAATTTGTTTTTAAATAGATTTTAACCAAGAGTTTATTATTTTTTTAAATACGTTATTGAAGTAATTGTAAAAAATAATCAAACATAGTCCTGCCTAATAAAACGGGAATGAAAATATTGCAAGAGTCGAAAATATGTTCGTGTGTGTTTTAAATAAAATATATTCTCAGAAATTGATACATCACAAGAATTGAATATATTTATAGTAATAAAACATACTTAGGCATTATTGAGTTCACTATTGCCATTGTATGTTTAATTGCTAAGAATGTTGTTTTAGTCTTTATTAAAAATATCTGTTTGTATTTTTAGTTTTGCTTCCTTATTAAATTAAATTATAATCATTCACTGACGATTAAAGTTGATGAAAGGATTACTAGACCTAATCTGTTTATTTCACATGTTTTTTTAGAAACTTAACTCATTCTAACAACACTTTTAAAAATAATTAAAAGACACTAAAATGTTGATTGATTTGATTTTTTAATAATAAAATGAGTCTAGATTGTTTAATTTGGCTGGATTTTAACCTGTATTTTGCGAGGGTTGGCTAGGGTTCATTAAAATTGAACGCATGATTGAAATAAATATTAATTTACACTCTAGGCCAATATTGTGTAGTACAGGTCTATTTGTAAATCATTAAAATTTCTAACTATTTGCTAGGATTTGGATTTGAGATTCGAAAATAAAACATATATTTGGATAGGAGAAATAGTGGATTCAACTCATCTATAATTATAAATTAACACATACATAAAATTATGATCCTTCAATGCCGAAAGTAGCTTGTTGAGGTTCAGAGAGTTTAAAGGTTTAATCTATTGTTGTGATTTGGACATAAGACAATCCCCTATTTGACCCAATCCGCTTGTTTTCTCTTGGTGGAATTCCTAGTAGACTATGTTTACTTTACATGCATGGCAGGGGCCAGTTTTTTATTCAAGCCATATATTTTCCACTACCGGCTTGGTAAGCCTGTTGTATCTTCATATGACTTACAATCCAACTCAAGACCAGGACAAGGACAACATATATTCCCCGACTTAATTCATCACTGTGAAAGGGTAAACTCACATTTCACCAATGATAAATGTTTTGGCCATGCCGATAATTGAACCTAGGACTCATGGCTCCTGACTCAGCTAAGGTGTCGGACAGTAGACTATAAATACAACCCTAGGTGTTATTGGTTTCCAGTACCTTATTCCATACTTAACAAAGAGTGGACATGAAATTTCCCTCGACACTTTGTTATTTCCTCTGTTCCACTCATGCACGTGATGTGTATGTTGTTCCAGGTGTTATCAGAAAAGAGTCAAAAAACAAGCAGCAACCAGAGCACAAAGTTCCACCAGATTCAGCAGATGTTTGGCAACAATAGAGCAGGACAGGTGGGTATTTCATTAACAACAGTTAGTGTTGTACAGTAGAACAACATTGTTTACCGATCACACTGTACACAGCAGTTGTAAAACTATTAAAATAAGAAATAATATATTATGTTCTGTATCTTTTTATTCTAACATATAAAACTATAATAATAATAACATTAGTTCAATTCTTTCAGGCAAACATTTTGGCCAATGAAGATTACATTAAGTCATCAAACTCATTTGCTGACGAGCATGAAGAGCTTCTAGTTGATAGTCCAAAAACTGAATACCAGGTAAACAAAACAAAACCAAGAAACGTTTTTAAATTATATTTTTGTAATTTTTAAAATATATAAAAAATCTTAATCCCTTTCCTTTTGTGTGATTATATTTTCTCAGTTACAGAGAGCATACTCTCGTCAGTGTGAAGAACTGAAGCTCTTGAGGAAACAACTGACTAACCGTGACCGACGAATTCGTGAGTTGGAGGAACAAGTCAGTAAGTTGCAGCAAAGGAAGCATATCAAGTAAAATAATATATTCTTTACATTTTTCTATTTGGTATGATGTTACCAAAATCATAACTTGAGGCAGTGTTGTGTGTCTGTATAAAGATTACCACAGTTTGTGATTGTCAAAAGATTCATTCTAGATGAAATCAATCTCAAAAGTTGCCTTTCATGTTGTTCTCTTTATAAATGGAGGCTTGATTTATTTTCTCAAGCACTTTAGTGTTTTATGCTTGAAAAAATATTATATTGTGCTTATTTATGTAGTTTATGTATGTATATATATATATGTGTATATATATATATATACACACACACACACACACATTAATATTAATTTGAATATAATCTTAAGTAGTTGAACTGCTTGTTGAGAATAATAACTTGATTTATCATATGAGAATGAAATATTACAAACGATTGTGCAATAGTACATTTTAAAATGATTTTAGTATGTAAAACTACATATATATATACACACACACACACAAATTTCAATAAGTGACAAGTTGAATAATTTAGCTGTCTTTACCTTTATGGTTAGATCCGAGATATTTTTTCCTAAGGGATGACAGAAGATTTTTTTTATGGAGCCAAATCAAAGATTCTTAGTTTCTTACACCTCTAATACTTTTCTTATTTGAATTAAAGTAACATTTATGCACAAAGTTTCAACTATTTACAAGACACGTATAGTGTATTGTGGTAATGTCTATAAGACATCCGGCACTCCCTGCACAAGGTTACCAGCGGCGCATTTATGTCTTAGGAGACTAGTTTCACCCAAAAACTTGATATAATCACAAGTCATGATGCCAGTGATTAAACCAGTTTGTGGGCTCTAGAAGCTGTTGTAATTTAACACAGTACAACAAGATTATTGTTTTTATTACTTGTGTTTAGGAGGTAATAACTATCTCCACATAATATATTATTTATTAAGTCCATGTGTGTGATTTTGAATATTAGTTGTTTTTTTAATCAAATAAATGACTGTAAGGTTTTGTTACTTGTTAAGTTTTAGATAAACTGATGCCAGAATTGTTTGTATGAAAATACTTTCTCAATCTTTATCAAAATGGAAAGTATTTTTGAGGTATTTTTTTATTTGGTAAATTAGACGATGAACCATATTCACTGATTATTATCTGATACATATTTATACTATTGTTTATCTATGAGGTGGCCCAATGGCTAAATGATTTTACAATAATAGAAATTGATAAAGATAAAGGGAAAGAAAAAATAAATTAAATGAAGAAAGCCCACCTAGGGAAAGAGGAAAAATGTGGGAAGAATCCAATGCACAAAGGTGACATCTTCTTGTTTGATAAAGGCAACAAAACTGAAATATTATTATATTTGTGTTTAAAATGTGTGTGTGACTACTTCTACTATAGAAGACAGAAGAAAGGAAGAAGATGTCACCTTTGTGCATTGGATTCTTCCCACATCTTTCCTCTTTCCCTAGGTGGGCTTTCTTCATCAAATTTACTGTTATTAGTTTAATCCCCCTTTTTATTTAGTTTTATCAATTTCTTTATTATAAAATTATTTAGCCATTGGGCAACCTCAGTTTTAAACAAATGAACATTTTTATAATCATAATAATTTTGAGCATATTATTGAGACTTCTTTTGTATTACACCGAAACATCACATTTGTTATAATTTGGTTTATAGTTTTACATCTCCATCTAGCGTTAGACATTTTATTTTGTTTATTGATTTTTTCTCCTTTATTTAGTAAATATTACCTTTTTTTATTTTGAAACTCAAAATAGTCATAATTGAAATTTAAAAAAAGACCCCCAAACTGCAGGATTCAACAAATATTTATCAGATAATTGAAGTGGCAAAGTTCACATTTAAAACCATTTATAGCAGATTCGGGGGCAAATCAGACCTATTTTTCAGCAGAACACACAATGTTCTGCTTTCTTCTACCAAGAAAAGGTGCCTGATGTGCTCTATAAAGTGATTGTGATGTTTTAAAAAATGAATTTTTGAACCTGGATATTTTTGGTTGGGGTGTAGGCCCTGCTCTTTGTTCCTCTTTTAATCATTTCCTAAAAATTATAGTAGGAAACGGAATGGGCTAATTTAAAAGGGAAATTGTACTACAGTGAAATATTTTGGTAGACACCTTCCAATGTAAAAAAATGACGTATTGTCCATAATTGGGAAATATATATTTTTATTTTTTATATTTACTGTGCAGTATTGCATGTAGGATAATAATGACAAGTGACTAGATACTGTACGTAGTGCATTATTCTCAGAACAACACTGTACTGTAGGCGTCCGACACTAGCTCAGTTGTTAGCGTGTCTGTCTACTGAGAAAAAGTCCCGAGTTTGATTCCCGGCATGGCCGAAACATCAAACTGAGATGTGTGTTTCCCTGTTCACAGTGATGAGTTAATGGCCTGGGGGCTGGATGTTGTGTCTATTATTCTAGATTTAAGTTAGTTTATGTGTACACGTGAGCACAGACTGCCTGATGACGGCTCAGAAGGGGAGGGAGGTGTGACCTTGAAATAGCGTGGTCATTACTATGTTGGCTATTTTAGAAACTTTCCCCAGAAGGAGAAGCAGGACTGCTCACACTTCGCAAGAGACCGCCCGCCATTCCTGACATTCTTAAAGTTAAGTACTGCAAATGGATTGGTGCCCTGTTTCAATATTTTTATAGCAGTGTCCGCTTCTGTTACTGGGAAGTTGTTTGATCGTAAGGAGCCAATGTTATTTTGTTGGCGAGATTTAAACTGTTAGTTATAAAGAAGAATCCACTATTTAGAGGTGTTTTTAAGGGGGATTTCACTGTATTTTTAACTGTAATCCAGCTAGGCCTCCAAACATTGTAATCGTCATGTTGGGACATATCTCAAGTGACCTTGGGTGTAGGACTCGCGAGTTTGAGTGTTTAGAATACTTTAGGAGCAGGGCCAGTTCGTGTATTATGTTCTGGGACCATTTTAAACTATAATACAAGACTATTCTTTCAACACTAATAAAGATTTTTCACTTTGGTGTTATAAACTTAACAAAAAACTTTGTTTGTTTTAAAATGTACATTTAAAACAAGCTCAAAATGATTACCAAACAATTGTCACACTATTTATAGATATTTTTTTTATCACCACATCTTATCTGTTCAGGTTATACGTAAATATAATAATTACTCTAACGAGGTAGGGATGGAGAAGGAAGCATTTTAGAGGTAATATACCCACATTTGTGGGGAAGAAGAGTGGGAAATCATCTAGGAAAAACCTCTGTCATAAGATTATACTAGTTTTATTAATAGCCACTATGAACTGGTTAAAACAGGTTATATCACATTATACCAAATAAAAATCTAAAAAATG
The DNA here is from genome assembly GCA_902151445.1 of Timema monikensis. Lineage (NCBI taxonomy): Eukaryota > Metazoa > Arthropoda > Insecta > Phasmatodea > Timematidae > Timema > Timema monikensis. The sequence continues at coordinate 65,978 of CABFVZ010003455.1, read as the reverse complement.
ACACGATTTGCACATTGATATTACTTCCCTAGTAAACAATACAAACTATCTGATAACTAAAACTAAAGCTATCAGTGCTTTAGATCCAGTTTTATAGCAAACATTGTCAGATTTTATGAGCTTTAAAGGTTACACCTGTGGTAGACATAGCATTCATTTAAAAAAAGAAGCCAATTAAATTTTTTTTTCAAATGTATTTAAATATAAATTCAGAAAGTCAAAGAAGCTTCCTATAAAGTTATCTGTATTGGAGCATTTTACTGCGTTCAATTTGTTATTACTAATTACCGATGATATATATATATATTTATTGGCCATTTATGAAGGAGTCAAAGTCAGACAGTAGAAAAATAGAGAAGTCAAGAGGCTAAGGCTTGACTTACCAACTCCACAGCCCTGTATTTTGCACAGAATTTGAAATGTTTTCTTTCAACAAAAAAGTAGAATTTAAGGATATCACAGAAATTGTTTTTCAATATCTGTGCCAGTCCTGATCTAACTATCATTTGTTTTCTTAATAAATTGATGATTTTTTTTAGTGAGCTTTATGTTTACTTTTATATTTTTAGACTATACATGGCTATTTTAAAATACTTATGCATAAGAAATTATTCTTGGTTTACTATTTAAAAAAAAATACTATTGAAAAGTTAACACTTGAATTATAAAGATCCCCTGATATAATAAATTGGTTAAAAGTGGGCTCTTCTGTGATGCTAAACTATATTGCACTTAAACACAGTGAATACAGGATGGTTCAAAAGTACCCAAACTCGGATTCAAAAGGTGTATTTGATTTCAATAGCTTTTGTACACTGGAAATGTTTTGCATTCTAACCTTCTAAAGGTGCTGGAATTGTCCTCCATTTTGTAAAAGACACAAATTCACCTAATGGCAAATGTTTATGGCCATTATTTTTCATGTTGTTTTGCAAGTCTCGCAGTGTTCTAAGTGTTCTAGGGTTGCAATACAACCGTCTTATCCAGATAGCCCCACAAAAAGAAATCTGGAGGAGTCAAGTATGGAAGTATGGATAAAGGTTTGTTGTGATTAATAAATCATCAAAGAGCTCACAAAGCATCTCCATTGTTTTGTTGGACGTGCGGCACGTAACCCCCCATCTGGTTGAAACCAACAATAATGTTCAATTAGCTTCAATCATAGCTACAAATTGACATGACACACCACACTCCAACTTTCATCATGTGAAGTGGGATTTCATGCATTGTGTGTGGACTAACTGCAGACCCGATTCTAGAATTTTGGCTTTTGACATACCCCTTTAAATGAAACAAAGCCCCAATACTGAAATAAGTAATGTTAAGTTGGTTAATCGTATTGTTGTGAGTGAATCTTCTAAACCAATTGCAGTAGGTGACACATTTTTCTAAATCCAGTGGGCATAGCTCTTGCACTACTCAAACTTTGTACGGTCATAACTCCAGACGTCTAGTAGCCCTTAGCAAGCTAATATGCTCCAACCTGCTGAGACAACTGCCAAAGTGACTTACTGGGAAACCGCTGCAGGGTTTGAACATGCTCCATAAACTCAGAGGGTCGGCCGTTTCAAGGCCTATCCTTAACACTACCAATGTCATGAAATTGTTGCACAAGAACACACTGGAGTTTTCCCTGGAATAGAAACATCAAGGAACTTCTCTTGAAACAACTCGATTCAACGTTCATAACATTTTTACATAAAATAAGCTTCCAGCAATGTGACAGTCTAATCTTGCGTGAAACTCATGGCAGACTGACCAATGTTTCTGGCTGATGCCTGTGCATGTGTCCTGGTGGGCAGTCATGTCACCATTACAGAATGTTCACATGCATGTCATAGCAACACAATTTTCTGGTCTTCTCTTAGAGAAATTAATTTTCAAAACTACAGTCCAGGGACATTAAAATTATCCTGTATATACATTCTTATGGGTAAGTTTCGCATCTCTCAATTTTGAAAATTTACTGTCACAACATAATAAATAATGTGGCTTTAATTTAGAAACACAAATATGGCCACATAGGTTTAGCTAGTAAATAATGATAACCACTTGTGTGGTAGTTGGCCAACCAGTTTGCAGGGAGGGTCATGAATTGTAAATATTTTCACTATCTATCTTCAAATATCGTGGTGTAGTCCAGAGAATGCTCTCATTGTGTGCAGTGCATGAGTGATTTTTTCTTTAATTGTGCCTAATGACTAATTGGTGTATAACCTAAACGGCTAGTAAGACACGGTGATAAATAAAATAATTGTTTTAGTAATTTTATATATGAAGAGAAATTAATATAAATGAGCGTGGATTATAAAAAAAATGGCAAGGACATTGTCATTATGGTTCACAAGGTAAATTATATAAAATTTGGTACCTGTTAATTTGAAAACAAGATAAAATTATTTTAATTTTAGTATTAATCTGTGTTAAACAGACATACTACAAAAAACATCTCTTCAAATGACAACTGATAAATAAACTGCAGTTATTTATTTAACTTATGAATTATGATATGCTTTGAATTTTTAATATAAATAACATTTTTTGGTAATTGTTTTTATATATTTACAATTTTTAAGACGGTAGTATATCTATTAAATAAACATTTAAAAGAATCTGATCCAAAAGAACAAAATTTTTTATTTTATCTAACCAGAACCAGAACTTTGCAATGTTGGTTTGAGAGTCTGAATCGATAAATATTTCGGTTTGACTACTTGCTTGTTAGTGTGTAAGCAGATGTGAGGGAAAACTTTAAACTTTTGTTTTGTTTAGAAAAATATTAATAAATATAATTTCCATTAACTGTTTCCATCCCGTCTCCTTATTACCCTTTCCTTCCACCATTCTTACAAATGTATCAATAGATGCTAAAGTAGATTTTCCTATGTTTATTTTTAACTCCTTTATTATGCTGACGTAGAAATAGAATTGCTACAACATCTCAAATTACTTTTGTTTTAATAATATGATAATGATTTCTCACTCATCTTTTAGTATCTGCAAGAGAGTTATTAAATCCACGTGTTTCATAAAATATAAGTTTGATCTCAAAATGGTTATCTTGGCCGTAACAACCAAAAACTAAATGATAAGTATAAATGACAACCCTTATTTTCTTAAATATTTTCTAGTTCCCACCCTTCTCACAAAATACTAAATGCGGCCAACAATTTGATGCTTGAGAATGCATAATAGCTAGTAAGTACCATAAATCTTTGGAAAATACTTGATTACGCATTTAAAGTAAGATGCTTGAAAGTGTTATTAGGCCTTTTTTTAACTAATAATATTTACTTGATTGCTATTTTGAATTAACAAAAAATATCTGTTGACAATTGCCCCCTTATAAGACCTCATTTAGCAACCCACAAGCTTATGCAACGTTTATGCACTTGTTACCATTGCCCAGTATTACACACTTATACCCTGATTTTGGTTGGAAGAACAGTAGAGAAAATCAAAACATATATATTTGAGGCCAACATTGATAATATTTTCTTATATTATTTGTGTTATTTGAAAGGTATTGCTAATATATATCAAAAGTAACATCTGTAGATGACATGACTATAAGTATGAATCTATTAAGATTGTTTTAGTAACTTTAGTAACTAACTTCTACTGTTCTTCCTACCAAAATCATACTATACTTGCAACAGGATATGTTTTTTTTTTTAATTTTTATTGCATAACAAATAACACCACTTAATTGCCAAATTCAAAGTGAGACTGTATTTAAAATTGAAGTTATTATAAGCTGTGTCTATAAATTATTGCAAGTGAATGTGTATTTCTATTTAATCATCTAGCATCATATCACTGAACAGTATACCTATGTTTGCTTTGAATGTATTGGGTTAAGCCTGCATTTTTATCAAAATTGGAGCTCACCTCAATAATGTAGGCATTTTATTGTTTAGAAATAAGCTTCGAGACTGATCCATAAGCTGAAGTTCTGATTAATATTTCAGCGCAAGCTTTGTCAATAAATGTATAGTTATTAGACCTAAGTTTTGCGCAATGCAAATAAACATACACAAATTATAGCTGACCACATTGTATTACAGACTAAAAACAAATGAAATGGCATGTTACCAAATATTTTTTTACGCTTACAGTTAACTATGTAATATGTAATAAATTGTGACTTTAATATGGGTTACGGTTTGTATTTCATTGGTTTTGAAATTATGTTAAAGTAAAATTAATTCTTTACTTAAAAGTGTAAATATAATAATTGGGGTTGAGCCATTAAAGTTCTTCTCTTTACTCTTCTGACTTTAGTTGATTAGTATATTATATATTTGACTGAATTATAATTATGGTCTTAAAAATGTTTTAAACTGAGCCTAGCACACTAGATTTCTATCTCAGTTGGACAACACAATACAAAGTTTTACTGCTATTCTAATTAGCCTCAAAGTGGAGTCACATATTTGTGTTGGGCATTTCATTTAGAAAATTTGACAATTTCACCAAATTGTAGGTTTAGAAAATCACCAATTTTAGATTAAAAGAGGAAATGAAAATCATTAAAGGTAGAAATAATGCTAGGCCAATCATATAGGAAGGCAATACCTAGAAAAGGGGTGGTAACATATAAAAGGGTTTCCTATTTTAAGAAGTAACATCGTGCATATTCACACTCCCTCTTGACGAGTTCTGACACCATTAAACATAGGTCAAGGATTAAAGATCTATTTAATTTATCTAGTATCTACAAAAGCATAAGGAAGGCTTATTGCTCATAAAATATGATTTTTAAGAAAATGTTAGCATTCCTATGTTTAGGAAAATAAACACCATTTAATTGAATTTCAAGAGGTTTTTTTAGATATAACTGTGAATTTTATAAACAGAATACAGATGCTAGTCACGGATCAAACTTGACCTTCAGCTTCTGTCTGACAACATTGTCCACAATGTTGCCTGCCTGGCTTCTGCAGGTTTGAACAAGATCATTAGATATAGTAGCCTGGTGTGTGGAAACCTTAATAAGCTCACTTATATATTGCTTAAGAGCAATTCATTTACCATGAGGGAGGTCTACTCAAGTTGCCACTGAAAACTGGAAAATTCAGGGAATATAATTGTTAGCATTGTTATTAATTTAATATTGAATAAGCAATAAAATTGAAAACTCTTATTTCTTTTAAACTTTACACATGTTAAAGAAACATTTTTGAAATAATTAAGTTAGGACAACTTTGGGTACTGTTGATTGGATATAAAATTGTAAACATTCCACTTGAAAAAGCTATTATTAATACCCTTCCATTCTATTTGAAATTGAAACATTTGTTTGGCTCAACCCACATTGTATATCGTAATAATTTTATTGACTATGTTTCAAAGATTTATTTAAAAATTACATCTTTTGACTTATATAAATTTGTTTTGATATCTTTGTATTAGTTTTGACTTTAAAAATTACTTTTTTAAAATATTTTTATTGTGATTACTATGAAACAATATTACTTATTGTATGGCACAAATTGTTATTTTGCTATTATTATGTGATATTTTGTATTTTATCTAAATACATACAGGAACTGCATAGTTGTGTGTTTTTGTTTTTCTCGTAGATTTCATAATTTATTTGTCGGAATATTTAGATATAAAATTGCTCTGTGATATTTCATCTAAGGTGTGCCAGTAATAGAAAATTTGAGTTTGAACAGAGTTTTAGTAATGGTTTAAACTTAGTTAATTTTTTTTTCTAAAACACGAAAAATATGAATAGGTTATCTGAAATTTTTAATTTTATGTCAAAAATGTCAAGGTATAGATTTATTTCCATCAGAGTTATTAGGGGGTGAAATATTAGTATAAGAAATTTATAAACGGCTATGTTCCTTATGAAAGTATGATGTGTTAGCACAATTATTACAATACCCACTTTCAACAGTGTAATAGCTATAGAGGTGTCTCGCTGCTACCGACATGCGATTGAAGCCACATGCAGTGGAAATAATTGGGAATCATCATTGCGGATTTCAACGAACTAAGTCAACAATGCATCAGATTTTTACTATTCGACAAATATTAGAAAAAAAGTAGGAATACAACAAGAGTGTTGTCATCATTTATACCTAGATTTTAAAAAAAAAGGCATATGACTAAGTTAAAATAAATAAATCATGAAATTTTAGTTAAGTTTGGGACACCGAAAAAACTTGTCAAGCTAAGATAAACTAAGCTAAGGTATGTTTGAGTGAGACGCCTGACAGAGTTTGGGTTGGCTGCCACTTGTCAGATATTTTCAAAATACATAATGGGTTGAAACAAGGAGATGTTCTGCCCATTACTCTTTAATCTAGCCTTAGGGAATACAAGAAAGGAGGGAAGGGTTGACTCCAGCCCATTGAACTCCAATTTTAAGATTGGCAAACAAGGAAGGAAAACCTAAGTGGGCACTTCTAATATCATGGATTTAAAAATGCTTTCTCAAACAACTTGGTTCAATTACACAGTTGATACAGACATGGAACCACATCGAAGCTCTGCACACTGAAAAAACATCTCCAAACGTGTTTTTTTAAGACTGTATGGTCAAAGTGACTATAAAAAAAATTTACACCAGAAGACGTGTCAATGGACGCTCTTCAAATCTTAAAATAGTTCCTGCCTACAAAGATGGCCTCCCCAAAAGTTAATGCAGCCAAGGACGCAGACTTTTAGGATCTCTGTAGATTGAACACTATGCCAAATGTTTACCATGATTTTTAACTATAAATATTTCATGAATTTGTTTAATTGCATTTCTTTACTACATACATTCTAAATATCAAGTAATTGTGCAGTGCAACAAAGCAATTAGTCAAAAATAAACCTTTAATGGGTGTGAAATTAAAAAAAGGAGGGGGATAGTGCAACATGGCCTTTAGTCCAAAATTGAAATTGTCAATTACATTAGTTTTTAGTGTAAACCTGTGAATGGTCTGTATTTTTTTAAAAACAAAATGCCAGATTTATATCCCCGTGAGAAAATGTTGCAACTCTCTATAAAAAAAGATATACTATTTTCAAAGTGGCCCTGTTGAGTTAGTGGTACGATTATTTGTGGTTCATCCCCAACCAAACCCCAAATATATAATTTAACACTTGAATGTCTGAATGGCCTCAGCCTCATTTTATGGCTCTGTCAAATACAAAAGTGGCAGAGACAAGATAGATCCAAGTAACAACATGTGGTCTTGTGTAGTGTCAGGCGGGCTTGCCAGACTCATGTGCAGTAGTACGCCTCAGACTTTACAGCTGAAGATGGAACTGTTGAATGCTCTACAAGTAAGTTATAATGATTGCATCCAAACGTTTAGGGTCAAATGAAGATTCAGCTTTGTAAAATAGTGGATTCAGCCCATCTCTGATTTAAAGTTTGGTTTTATCTTTTATAAACATATGAAAAGATTAATTCATGTGAAAAATTACAACCTGGACACGAGAATCAAGCCTACTAATTTTTTAATACATTTTCCCCCCTTCATTAAATTAATATAACATTTTAACAAAAATAATCAAAATAATAAAAAAAAATGCTGTGACAGGTGGTAGTTAGTTGGATAAAGGTTTTAAACCCCTTGCTATAAAATCACAAATGCTAAACTGTGAGCGTAAATTAACAATAATTTATAATAATAATAATTGTAGAGTTAATACAAGACTTTAAATTTATTAAGAGGCAGAGGATTCTAATTTTTCTATTGAAGGAGCTAACAATTTTTAGTCTTTATATTTCAAATAATGTTGGCCTACTAAAAAAAAACAATAACATTGATTTTAAAGTCATTTTATTAATATTACCTAATCATTAATCTTAATCAAGTATTATTTTAGTCATTAATTTTAATTGTAGTAAGGGGTGACCTGGTGGTCTAGGGGTAAGGTGTCAAACTTCTGTGCTGGCGGCCGGGGTTCAATCCTCGGTCCCGGCACAGATTTATCTGATTTCCAAACCCTTCCTACACCTCTGACAAGACATCTTGTGAATGTGTGGAATGCCAGGCCGCCACCGTGGTTCGGATTCCATGTTAAACTGTAGGTCCTTCATTTCATCTCACAATCACCCTACCATTACACATTAGCGTAAGTGCGTATAACCCGAACGGGTAGTAAGACGCGGTGTTAATAATAATAATAATAATAATTGTAGTAAGGAGAAATATGAATTTTATGATATAAGGAACATACTTTGATAGAACAGCAATTAGATTAATTGGTACAACTTCTTTGGTCAAACAATTAAACAATTTAAATTAAGAACATAACATGAAGATAATTTATTCAAAGCGAAACTATTAATCAAGAAATTTAGTCAATTAGAACAGGCATTTCTAAAAAATCATCAGAGATTGTTAGGTAATAAAGTTCAAAACTTAATTGCATAAACAAGTAAAAATGTATTCTTTATTCTGCCACTGCTAATGGTGTTCACACTGAATTACATTTTTACTTGTTTATGCAATTAAGTTTTGAACTTTATTACCTAACAATCTCTGATGATTTTTTAGAAATGTTATTATGCCTGTTCTAATTGACTAAATTTCTTGATTAATAGTTTCTCTTTGAATAAATTATCTTCATGTTATGTTCTTAATTTATATTGTTTAATTTGAACAAAGAAGTTGTACCAATTAATCTAATTGCTGTTCTATCAAAGTACGTTCCTTATATCATAAAATTAATCAAGTATTAGTATTTAAGTAGTTCAGTATTTATAATCTAGTTTCACACCCTAGTTTTAGAAAGAACTGTCACCCCACCTACCTTCTCATTCCATTACACTTTATCCCAGGGTATTTTTAAAATCTACTCCACAGCAACATCTTTTAACTTGCTGCTTCTTTAACTACACACACCTCCCCAAACAAGATTCTTTTCAAGGATAAACGCTACTTGTCTGTTTTCATCCAGCAGTAGTACTAATAGTCCAGAGGAATGGTTAATTCCAATCCCATTAAGTGTGGACATTTTCAAACTTGGAGAATATGTACATTTCAATGCCCTGAATGAAATGTGAAGAAATGCAAAATCTGATTGCAGCCGGCGGCACCGCCATATTAAAAAATGTCGCCCAAAATAAGTTTTTTCAAACTATCTCGCCTCGGATACCTCATACGGCAAAAATTGTGACTATATAATTATAAAGGAATTGCATTTTCTACAAAATATGTCATATACATTTTTACCTAAAATTAATAGTTTCGGTGCAACAGCCAAGTGAAGTCGAGCATTATTTAAAAAAAAAAATTTCTATTTAAAACTCCTCCAATTAGTATAATTTAGCTGGCTGTATCTATGTAGTATGTACAATACTCGTTTCCACTCCATCATAAGGTAGAGTATATGGCACTGTCAATATCTTTCAAAAAATTATTTGTTGGTAGATATTGCATCTTGTCTTAGACCTGAGTTCGAATATCCTCCAATACTATCATTGCAGCTGCTTTAATAACTCTGAGTCTTTCTTTCTTTCTTTGGTTCATATTAATTTTTTTCATACCAAGTATTCGAGTGAACCTTGAATCTAGTGTCTTCTAGGAAAGAATATATTTCTTCCAACACTTGGTAGACATTCATGGCTGGTGGACAATAACTTTCACAGCCAAACTGCGAACCTGTTTGAGAATTCCTTTGTAATTTCCTCGGAACACAAGAAACAATTATGTTTAAAATCCAAATCAACTCCACCTGAGCTTAAAGATGGTGCTAGGTACTCAGTTTCGCTTTTATTTTTTAACGAAGTACCCATAAATTTCTCATTGCAGTACTGCTTATGACACGAGTCATGCACTCTTACAGAAGTCTTTTTATGAATAAAGGATATATTCCCATCGTTCCTTTTCAAACTAAATCGGCTAGTAATAAATAAAATGATAGAATATTAGGAAAATGGTAGAGCACAAATAAAAGAAGACACTAACACATATTTACACACATCAATATTTCGATGCTATTACTATGCTATTATAGCATCAAAATATTGATGTGTGTAAATATGTGTTAGTGTTTTTACTTTTATTTGTGTTCTACCATTTTCCTAATATTTTATCATTTTATTTATTACAAAATGTTTTTGCTCAATGTACTTTTTTCATACATAAAATAAATCATCTAAATGTTTCTATACCTTTCTCCTTCACCTCAACTGTGGTACTGTCCGAAATATTTGTAATGCAAATAAAGCATTTCTGCTCCTGATCCATTTTAGTTCGAGACGCAGACCAGTAAACTACTGCTCTGCAATCATATCAATTAAATGATTTCCAGAAAAGCTACTAAAACATGGATTGAAATTAAATCACGATTCTAAAAGTAGATTGTTACTAAGCTTACCTTTGAATGCTGTCGAGAGAACAGCTCTCCTCCAACAATTGTAATGTTTTATTAAAATTATCATTCATAACACAAAAAACAATGAACACTCACTGCACTATCTTTTTTTACGGTTTCAAATAAATCTCTCTAGATATTTATCTGTACTATAGAACCCGAGACAAAGAAACAAGTTCCCTGAGTTGGCGAGATACGAATCAAACCAACCCATGTTGCAAGTCCCAGGTGTTCTCGAGGGAGGCTAATTCTAAGAAATTTGCAGCCATGTAAGAGCAAATAGGGGTAATTGAGGGAGGGGTAGTAACCAATTAGCGGAAACTACCAACTAGTTGTGTTTTATGTTATACCAGTAAATAAGAGATATTCTACAGCGGCGTTTATGCGTTCCATCTAATATAGTTCAACAATACTTGACTTTGATTGGCTACTGCGCTGAAACTATTCATTTTAAGAAAAAGTGTACCCCATATAATTTGTATAAAATTTAATGCTTTTTTAGTTAGACAAGAACTTTTTTTGCTGTATAACGTACCCGAAGTGAGATATTTTTAAAAAACATATTTTAGACACAATTTTTCCAAGATGGCGGAGCAGGCGGTTGCGATCGGATTTTGCATTTTTTAGAATTTCGTTCAGGGCATTGACATCTACAAATACCCAGAGTTTCAAAACTTCTACACTTAATGGGATCAAACCCCCCTTTTCATGCCTTGTCCGCTGTACTATAAGGTACAAAGTAAAAGTTTGTCTCCCACTGTCAGCATAACATTAGCATTTCCAGTACATTAATGCTGAAGTGTAGATACATTTCTTTAACATCCATTTTATCTTCCAGCCTGTGATATGGGTCACTTTTTTATTCAAGCCATATATTTTCCACTAGCGGCTGGCTAGGCCTATAGTAGCTTCATATGTCTTATAATCTAACTTGAGACTAGGACAGGCACAACATCCCGTCCCCGACCATTAATTCATCACTGTGAAAGGGCAAACCCACATTTCACTATGATGATAAATTTTTCGACCATGGCTGGGAACTGAACCTGGGACCTTTAGCTCAGTAGACAGACACGCTACCGACTGAGCTAAGGTGTTGGATTAAAGTGTGTGTTTAGGTCAATGATCAGCATAAGATCAGCGGCCTAGCCCTAATAATAATAGAAGGACATATTTTCAATCTTAACCGCATAAAACCGTCCTCCTCTCAAGTAAACTGAAGAAATGGAAAACAATTAAAGTAGAAGAGATATTGATTTTAGTGAACCAAACAAAAAAACTTAAGTACATGAATAAACATTATCAAATGGATATTGTTTCAGATTGAGTAAAATGTCACCTTAGCTCAGTTGATAGTATCTTTCTACTGAGCTAAGACTCCTGGGTTTGATTTCAGGCATGGCCGAAAAATTTATCATTGGTGAAATATGGATTTACCCTTTCAAATTGATAAATTAATGGCTGGGACTGGATGTTGTGTCTGTCCTAGTCTTAAATTAGATTATAAAAGGATGTAATATAAAACTGGTACCTGATTAAACCCATTTGTTACATTTATTTTTTTCCTTCAAAGTACAGTATTTAAAATCTGACTATTCTGGCGGAGGAAGGTCTTCAGGCTCCAGCAAGATGGTGGAGGTAGATTTACATTTGGATGACAAGGTGTGTGTGTGTTTTCTGTGAACAAGAGGATACAGGTTGGATAGAGGAATGGAGGAAGGTCTGTTATCTAGTGACAAGAGGTAACAGGTGGGATAGAGGGAGGTCTGTTATCTAGTGACAAGAGATCAACAGGTGGGATAGAGGGAGGTCTGTTATCTAATGACAAGAGGTAACTGGTGGGATAGAGGGAGGTCTGTTATCTAGTGACAAGAGGTAACTGGTGGGATAGAGGGAGGTCTGTTATCTAGTGACAAGAGGTAACTGGTGGGATAGAGGGAGGTCTGTTATCTAGTGACAAGAGGTAACTGGTGGGATAGAGGGAGGTCTGTTATCTAGTGACAAGAGGTAACTGGTGGGATAGAGGGAGGTCTGTTATCTAGTGACAAGAGGTAACTGGTGGGATAGAGGGAGGTCTGTTATCTAGTGACAAGAGGTAACTGGTGGGATAGAGGGAGGTCTGTTATCTAGTGACAAGAGGTAACTGGTGGGATAGAGGGAGGTCTGTTATCTAGTGACAAGAGGTAACTGGTGGGATAGAGGGAGGTCTGTTATCTAGTGACAAGAGGTAACTGGTGGGATAGAGGGAGGTCTGTTATCTAGTGACAAGAGGTAACTGGTGGGATAGAGGGAGGTCTGTTATCTAGTGACAAGAGGTAACTGGTGGGATAGAGGGAGGTCTGTTATCTAGTGACAAGAGGTAACTGGTGGGATAGAGGGAGGTCTGTTATCTAGTGACAAGAGGTAACTGGTGGGATAGAGGGAGGTCTGTTATCTAGTGACAAGAGGTAACTGGTGGGATAGAGGGAGGTCTGTTATCTAGTGACAAGAGGTAACTGGTGGGATAGAGGGAGGTCTGTTATCTAGTGACAAGAGGTAACTGGTGGGATAGAGGGAGGTCTGTTATCTAGTGACAAGAGGTAACTGGTGGGATAGAGGGAGGTCTGTTATCTAGTGACAAGAGGTAACTGGTGGGATAGAGGGAGGTCTGTTATCTAGTGACAAGAGGTAACTGGTGGGATAGAGGGAGGTCTGTTATCTAGTGACAAGAGGTAACTGGTGGGATAGAGGGAGGTCTGTTATCTAGTGACAAGAGGTAACTGGTGGGATAGAGGGAGGTCTGTTATCTAGTGACAAGAGGTAACTGGTGGGATAGAGGGAGGTCTGTTATCTAGTGACAAGAGGTAACTGGTGGGATAGAGGGAGGTCTGTTATCTAGTGACAAGAGGTAACTGGTGGGATAGAGGGAGGTCTGTTATCTAGTGACAAGAGGTAACTGGTGGGATAGAGGGAGGTCTGTTATCTAGTGACAAGAGGTAACTGGTGGGATAGAGGGAGGTCTGTTATCTAGTGACAAGAGGTAACTGGTGGGATAGAGGGAGGTCTGTTATCTAGTGACAAGAGGTAACTGGTGGGATAGAGGGAGGTCTGTTATCTAGTGACAAGAGGTAACTGGTGGGATAGAGGGAGGTCTGTTATCTAGTGACAAGAGGTAACTGGTGGGATAGAGGGAGGTCTGTTATCTATTGACAAGAATACTAGGCCTACATTATTCAATACACACAACATATTTTAGTCAAAAAATTATGTGAACTATGCATTCAAATGTCATAAGGGGAAATTAATAAACTAGTTTAAGAAGTTGGCCAGTAAAGAAACAATGTTTTTTGTAATATGTATGCTTTATTCTTAATATATTTGTGTAGATACTGGAACAAGTGTGTTTTATTATATTTATTAAAAATAATTTAAACAATTTATTATTTAGACATTCTTACATTTAGGCCTATTTTAGTTTAAAATAACTTTATTTTATAGCTAAAAAAATTAATGCCTTATAAAACTTTGTCTCAAAAATAACAATTATATGCTAATTTTGTTGATTTACAGTATCAAAAAGGTTTTTCACATTTAAGATTGAATCAAATATGTTGTGTGAAGATCTTATAAAATGAAACTAGTTATTTAAAGTTGATGAAAGCGTTCAAGACTGCCCAAAAATAGTGTTCACTCTGAATATTTTCGACAACTTAATGTCAAAACAATGGGCATTTATAACAATAAAGTGAACGATAGGGTAGTTTGGATGGTTAAAAATAATAAAATGCATCTTTTATTTAAAGGAAATTCTTGAGCCTTTATTTAAGGTATTAAGAATATAAGGATTTTATATTTCTTTATAATGAGCTGTTTGCAATTTATTCACTTAAGGATAACTAGGATGTAACTACTAATTATCGGTTTCAGATAAATTTAGTTAACCTTTTTTGATTAAAAAACCTAAGCCTAAACCAAACTATGTAAATAATAATGCATTTTGATAGTGTTATGTTTCAAGGAAAATATTCTTTTAATATTCAGTGTAAGCGTACTATCCCCACTCTTGGCTTACATTATGATATAGACCTATTTAAAGTTAGATTATATGAAAAATACACAAAAAGTTCTGAGGTAATTATATTGGGCTAATGAGATTACAAGTTTAAATCATGTAACACAAAACACCTAATAAATTACAAAAACTAGCAAACATAACCTCGTAACGCAAACCAAAGGACAAGTAAAATATCTGCGCAATTTAGCGTCACGCTACTAGGAAGAAATTAAAGGATTTAAATCTAAATTGTTGGGCTATTGGGTAGTGCAATCTAAAAAAAAGATTTCAGTGAAATCAAATTGAGAGAGTAAAAGATTGCCTCACACAAATTAAATTTAAAATGGTTGATAAATACAATTTTTAAAGTTTCTTTTTCCTAAATGTAATCCAGTTTTCGTGCATGCGCATAACCATGACTCAACTTTGACTAGAGATGTGTGTTAAGAGGGGCGGAAATACAAGAAAATCACACTTTGACCTTGAGAATTAAGAAACAGGGACAGATGTAATAAAATAAATGCACTTGTATATTAACTGGAAGAAATGTAATTTTGACTAAAGTAAACCAAAGTAGTGTATTTAAAAAAATGAATATGTGAAAATTCCCCAACTTTTCTAGATCATTCGAGATCTTGTTATCTGTCTCCTACCTGCCTCCATTCAACAAGGTTAATCAGTTTCTGGCCTAAGATTTAAATGGCCAGCTGTTTGAACACTACCATCTTTGTTGGGTTCCACAAACAACACTGTCAATCCCATTAACAGTGTGATAAGTCATTCATTACCAGAAACCCAGCAAAGCAAAGATAAATAAAACAAACTCAAAAAGCCCACACATCTCAAGTTTGAGTACCTATTAAAGTCTTGGCTTGGGCTTGAAAATTACAGTATTTACATATTCCTATTTACCAACAAGGGGCTTAGCTACTTAATCCAAAGATTAGCTAGGAGGAAAGTACTTATTAGAGGAAATGCACCCACGCTTGTGTGGAATAGGAAAATTCCGTTAGCAAAACGACCCCCAGTTTTGAGTGGCAATCCAATCTATTTACCATAAATATGCTAAAGTCATCTCATCGTATAGAACTAATTATTTTGGTGCTTAACCTTTCAATTTTCCTCGCAGTAGTTAATTATTAGAAAATGTTAAAAGCTCCATAAACCATAAATGTTATTTACATACTTGTATACTCAGCATTAAAAGTTTTTTAGAGATTTCAAAAAGTCTCAAAGTATTTTACACAATATTCATTGAGTGTAGTCCCAGAGTGCAAAGCAAGCTTGTAGTGAACATGTGTTTATTTTTATGGAAGTTTTTATCATATTATTATCACCATTGAATTAACATAAAATGTGTCTCATGGAGCAATATCGTACAACTGTATATATTCCATGAGTACTGTTACCAATTTAACAACTTTGTCGCTAGGCCTAGCGATGTTAACAGGTCTGAAACGACCAATTTCATTTTTAGTGCCTAGTGACTAATCTGGCGAATTTCTTTAACCTTCTGTCAAGTTCATGTTCATTATTTTAAATTTTAATGCTGTAGAGTTTTGATTTTTTAACTATCGTACTGCAACAACGCATGATGCATTGCTTCAGTCTACAGAAGAGCTATAAACTATCTATATGTAATTCACAATCGTTAATCAGACACATACTAATAATAGGTGAGTATATTGCTTGATCTGCATCATACATTCAATTCAGATTAATTTATGCATATTTGTTTTGTTGACAAATCCTACGACTCTTAATTTTTTCCTTTAGTGACAATCTAGTAACTTTCAGGTACTAATCTAGCTACAACACTTATTTGGTTGTTGGCAACACTGTCCATGAGGCTTAAATTCAAATTTCGTGGTGCCCAACTATAAGTGAAGAAACATAAAAATGCTTTGGTGTGCTACCATTAAGAGATGGTGACCTGGCAGTCAAGGGGTAAGGTGTCAGACCTCTGTTCTGGGGTTCGGGGTTCAATCCTCGGTCCTGGCACAGATTTATCTGATTGCCAAACCCTTCCTTTACCTTTGACAAGATGTGTATTAATCACAACTTGTGAATGTGGGGAATGCCATGCCTCCACCGTGGTTCGGATCGCACGTTAAACTGTATGTCCTCCATTTCATCTCACAATCACCCTTCCATTACACATTAGCGTAAGTGTGTATAACCCAAACGGTTAGTAAGCTAATAATAATAATAACAACAACAACAACAACAACAACAATAATAAGAGACAGTGTGTTAAGGGTTCCATTTACCACGAGAGTTTTTCTGTGCCACCGTGGCATTTTGCCATGGTGTACCTTGACTTGTTACAATGGGAGTGAGATGTGCTTTACAAAATTACAAGTCAAATAGATACAATTTACTATTGTTTCTTTTCTTAGTGCAACTAAACCAGTGGTGGACACAGAAAATTAATTTGGAGAGCTATTAAATCTATTATTTCTGTACTTTATTTTTTACCAATTTTGAATTAGAATTTTTAATTTGTTTGACAGTATAGATGTTGAATATAAAGTAATACATCTAATTAAGCGTATTTGACATGGGGTGGTGCGGCAAGGCGGGGAAGGGTGAGAGGGCATTAAATCAAATATGCTCCACTTGTGGCACTAAACAAAACACTTATAACATTTGAACTGACCAATCTCATTCCAGAATGGCGCAATAGTTTGGGATTAGATTAGGAAATAATCCCTCTCATTAACAGTTTGATCAAAGAAAACTATCATTTATTCATGAAATCAACAATATCACAAACTAATAAATATACATTGAAATGTTATTTCTACAAATATTCAACAAATGTTTAATCATAAACATTAAAAACATTACTTACTTCTCTTTTACTCAAAATTACTAGATTCCTATAAGGAAGATTTAAAGCCAAAATATTAAGCGAGATTAATAAACCTCTCCTTTTTGTGACTCTCATACCAATATATCAAATTTGCAAGTCTATTAGTAAATGTCCTTGCAGCTAGAGATTAAACTAAACTTACAAAATAAAATAAATTTTATGAATATTCCATTAAAAGTAGCGCAACCTTGTTACAGTGTATTTATATCACAAAGTGGTTCTGGCCAAATTAGACCACACAGTGAATTTGTGACAACATTCTCAATACTTCCCTTACTATTTAAAATTAAAATGATAGTGAAACAGTTTGAAGGACATATATACATATTCTATCAATATTTAAAGTTTGTGACAGAGAATTCTTTCCCATTGACAAAAAAAAAAAAGAAAAGATAACATACTTGAAAATAGCTTGCATTCGTTTTTTTAAAGAATAAATTCAACATAAGTAAGTAAGTATTATTTTAAGACAGTAAAAAGTTTTAAAGTATAAATATATTATAGTTGTAGAATTATATGAATAAAATAGTATATGTGCTTACTTATAAAAGCATGATCTAAAATGGAGGTTTATTGTTTAAATTATAAAAATATTCTCAAACCTACTATTTTTCAAACACTATATAACATTTCTTAAAAAATACTAGCCGGGGCTAGAACTTTGAGAAGGTCGATATTGTTTTAAGAGCAATTAGCTTCCGATCTTTGTTCTTTAAATTGAAAAATGACCATTGGACACGGGAATCAAACCAGGAACCTTTGGTTTAGTACGCCAATGCTATAACCACTGAATTATACATGAATCATCCCGTGACAAGGGTCACTCATATTTTAAGGCAGAGTCTGTGATGGAAGTGTGGAAATAGTCGGCGACAAATGTAGATCAATTAAGATCACAAGCTATTAGATATTGCAGCCATCATCTACTCTGAGTTTGGTTCTAAGTTATCAAAGAATATAGTTTTACCATACAGAAACCACACAATGAAATGCATGGTTACCCCTGGCAATTCTTTTCTTTAATTCAAACATATAGAAAAAAAAACATTTTATTTCTTCTTACCCAGTTTGTAATTAATTTAAAACAATATAATACAAATTTTGAAATTCCGGCTAGGGGGTACATGTTTGTGCATAGGGGCTACTAATATTTAAAATCTGACTTCTGTGTGCGATAAATATCGCACAGCTCTCATGAAAGACACAAACTCTTCTTTTTATTTTAATTTTTAATTTTT
This sequence comes from Timema monikensis, assembly GCA_902151445.1. NCBI lineage: Eukaryota > Metazoa > Arthropoda > Insecta > Phasmatodea > Timematidae > Timema > Timema monikensis. The sequence goes on along the minus strand of CABFVZ010003455.1, from coordinate 47,500 downwards.
GCACTCTTTCAATAAAAAACACAATTTTAAAAAGAGATTAACTAATAAAAATGACTTAATAAAATTAATTATTCAATTTATATTATTCAATCTGTCCAAAATTTTGCTGTTTGTTTCAATAAAATGCTCACTCACCCGTATCTATATGTTTTTATGATACATTTTTTGTATTGTATTTAATTATGTCAAAGCTTTTACAAGTATTACCATATTAGTATAAAAACAATATATATATTTTTAATCTATAATTAATATAAAGCATAATTTTTATAATTTCCCGTCCCGTTCCCATCTCAATATAAACATGTAATTCTCGTCCATCCCTACTTAAAATGCCAAGAGTGTAAAAAAGAATGTTTGGAAATAAAATGTTTCACAATAGGGAAGAAAACTTGTCAAAAGCAATACAAGATGTGTGTGACAACAAACGTAGTCTGTCAAAAGCAATACAAGATGTGTGTGACAACAAACGTAGTCTGTCCAAAGCAATACAAGATGTGTGTGACAACAAACAGTCTGTCCAAAGCAATACAAGATGTGTGTGACAACAAACGTAGTCTGTCCAAAGCAATACAAGATGTGTGTGACAACAAACATAGTCTGTCCAAAGCAATAGAAGATGTGTGTGACAACAAACGTAGTCTGTCCAAAGCAGCTTTAACCTATAAAAATCTTAAGGGAACATTGTTTAACAAATTTCATGCTCGGCACGGGAAGGATTTTGTTGGCCAAACTATTTTTTCCAAGCCGTGAAGAAAAATATGTTTGTAGATTTGCTGTTAGTTTGTGCAGAGTGAGGTTTTTCCTTGGATATAATTTATCTTTGTTTGTTAGCTAAGAGTTACTTGGGCAGAATAGGTCGTGAAGAGAAGAAATTCCACAACAACTTTCCTGGTTACGAGTGGGGGAAAGTTTTCTGCAGACACAAGAACACTGTAGGCCTTCAAGTGGCAAATAACATAAAGAGAGCTTGGTGCCTGGACAAATCTTTAATTACGACGAAACAAACGTGTGTGATGACTTAGATCGGAGAAAAATGCTTTTCAAGCGCGGCATAAAATATCCGGACAAGGTGGTGAATTTTACAAAGAGTAGCGTAACACTTATGACTTAGCGTCGGCAGCAGGAGGTATGTGGTCCAAAGGATTACCCTTTCTACACCAAACCATGTTGCGCACATGGTAGTAGACACAACGGAACCAGCCATGGGTGGTTTTATGCCATTACATTCGCTGATTGGTTTTCAACTGTGTTTTTACCTCATACTAAAAAAGATTGGGAATAATTTGCGCTCGCATTTTACTCCATCAATAATTCATATGTGAAAGGAGCAAAATATCAAATTTATGTGCCTGCCTGCCAATGCTACTCATATATGTCAACCCCTTGGAGGTCTACCTTAACCAAATGCAAAAAGAAAAATCCCAAATACTCTGCCTTTGAAAAGGCTTTGTTTCCTCAGTTATTGTAACAGATTATTGAAAAGGTAACACCTAAACTAAAAGAAAATATCTTAATTGGGTTTGTAAGTTGTGGGATTTGCCCTTTGTCTACTATCTGGTTACTGAGTAAATTGTCTAAAGAACTTGTTCCCAGCACTTCTACCGTTGTGAATGAAACTTTATTGACATTTTTGAGAACTCAGAGACACACACTATGGGTACAAGAGCAACTGCACCTAATAAAAAGCAGAGACTGCACGTTCCATTGCAGAATATGACAGTTATTTCAAAGATGGCCAGTTTCAGGCCTCTAACCCCACTTCAAGCACGTGGCTTCAGAAATATCAGTCACAGCCGGAACTTCAAAGAACACAAGGAGATTGTTTGAAGCATGTGCTCCAGTACATCAATTGAGTGTTGATTCCACGAAACCAGGGGAATTACTCCTGGCTATACACACACACAAAAACCTGGTGAAGTTCTCAGTGTAAACGAAGAAGCCCCTACCTACCAGATTAAGTTGCTTCATTAAGTATATTCAAAGAAAATATTGTTTAGATTTCACGATTCTGATGAGGACAACATTCCATTTAATAAAGTGAAGGATACCCTTTTCATTTAAACAATAGAGGGCATTATGTTTTTCAGTCCTCTGTGGAAGTAATGGAATAGAAACTATAGTACCCGTAACGACCAGTAAAATAAGTGTCTGTTGTTTATCAGTACTGTAAAGTATAGTATTACCGTACTAGACCTGTTTCTAATAAACACAAACATATTTTACTAGTACAAATACACGACTGTTTTGCTATAAGAACTGTATAAGAAAGTTGGTGCTACTATTATTTAATGTTCGCATTTGACATGGCTTATCATGTAATTTTAGTTAGGTTTAGCATTAATTTTTAAAAATATAATTCTAGGCATGAAATACTGTTTCTCAACATTTTTAGGTATAATGGTACGGTCCTATAACATGTCTGATTTAATTTAAATTTGTTTTAACTTTTAAGTAGTCAGAGTTTAATTCAATGTGTATGTTCAAAATGCTTTCTTTCTGTATTATAAGTAGAAAATATATTTATAACTAAATTGAATTTTACAATATTTTTCTAACAACATTTCTCAATATAACCTCTTGGTCAACTTGCCTTCAGGTGCACGGTAAAAGGAATAACAATTATTTTTGCATTACTGCTCAACTTCACTCCAGTTTGGGGTGAAATTGACAGGGGAAGTTTTTTTTATATTCTTTTAGTACTTTCATTTTACTGTTTTATGAGCAAAGAACTGTAATCCATCCTTGAATAAAAATAAATAAAAAGCAATGTTTCTATGATAAATAAAGTTCAAAGTTGAAAATTGTTCAAATTCACCCCATCTTATGGTATGTGATGAACCATTCTAGTGTTTATATTCAAACACATCATATTCATAATTGAATAAATGCCGATATTTGCAAGAGAGGCAGCATACAGTATTGGATTTAGGGGTGGACAGGATCCCGAACCCTCAGGAAAAAATCGGGGAATTTATCAATTAATAATTCCCCTTGGTCTGGCCGGGCAAAGTTTTGGGTGAGAAACAAAACAAATGGTGTGTGCTATGTTATAGCAGTTACTACCAACTCATCACTGTTAATCTCTTTGGTAGACAGTCTTCTTCTTTGTTCTTTATCAAACTTGTAGGCTGGGATGGGAAGAGGGTTTATTTTACCACTTGTAGAGAAACAAACAAGTTGCAGAGATGCATGACTTATTGTTTATCAACAGTTATTTGTTAGATTCAGCAAGTGAAAGAGCTTGAAAGATTTAAAGGACAGATATGATATATTATACTATCTTTTGGGGTGTGGAAATGAGTGGTAGGGGGAGGGGGGGAGGAAGTAGCTTGACAAGGTCAACCATTTATGAGGGATCAACATGTCTGTTGTTGGTGAGCCAACTTGAAAGTTGAGTGTAAGCAATGTTAAACAAGCACCTTTAAGGGGTGTCAAACCCGAGAGAGAACATTTAAGGGTTTTTAATAAACCTAAGTAACTTTTAAGAGATTCCAAACCTAAATAATATTTTGCAGTTACATATTTAGAGCACAGTGAAGAGGTGCCAAACATTATGTTTTGTTGTATTTTTTGCGCGCTGCAAATAATTAAACATAAAACATGATTTTCAAAATAAATTAACTAGTAAAAATAATTTCCATACAAAATTTAATAAAAAATGCTATTCGCAAACCTCTATTTGTTTTATTGTTAATTTTAATATATTTATTAACTTTAATAATCTTTTTTAGGACCGTGTCTTGTAATCTGTTCTGGTTATACACCTATTTACTAGTGACTAGTGTGGGAAAACATTTAGGGAAAACCACCCTTAGTACACCAGGCCAGAATCGAACTACATTCTTCCCGTCATCGGCAGTCTAATCTACTGCAAGAGTGATGCTACAAAACATATCTTACAAAATTCCCTGACCTTTCCAGGTTTTCCAGGCAACAATTTTCAATTTTCCCCAACTACTTTTTTACAGTTTTAATGGAGGATGATGACTTTTGTTATTATTGATAACATATTAAAAAAAGTTTGTATCTACTAAACAAACAGTTTTATTAGTTATTTTAATAATTAATATGTTATTTTATTTAGCTATTATTAACTTTCGTTCTAGTGTTTGGATGCGAAATTAATGGGATATTTTAGACATATTTATTAATTCCCTGACTTTTCCAGGTTTTCCCCGTCTGTAGCCACCATGCTTAGACCATGTGGCCACTGAAGCAGGTTTTAATAATATAATAACTTTTTAAAGTCTTACTATATTAGTTTAGAAATCAATATATTTTTAATCTAAAATTATTCTAAAGCGTAATTTGAAAATTTCCCATTCCTGTCCCGAGTCCCAACATTTTGACTCATTTCTCGTCTCGTTCCCGTCTTGAAATAAAAAAGTAGTTCCCGTGTATCCCTAATTGGAGTCTATATTTTATCACTAATTCACACAATTTTTCTATTTCATCTTCAATGTTATCTGTATCATCAGCTGAAGCCACCATTTCTGTTATTTCACTATCAAATAATCCTTTTCTACTCACAATTGTTTATGCAACACGAAAACAAGAAACAGAAACACGAGCTATTAATACTGTTAAGAATCACAGAACTTGAGCTACTTGGAGGCTGAAATGTAAAGTTGTTCTAGTTATAAAAACTCTACTCAGATGTGCAATGAAATGCCATCTATGACCACAATTCAGAACTAACAGTCCAAGGAATGCATAGCACTAACCAAACACATAGAAAACAAGGACAAAGATTTTATGCTGATTTAAATTCAAGACCCCATAGAATTGACTGGCTCGGAGAAATTTGTAACAACAGCTGCCTGTAAATCCGACAGACATGCTGTTAAGAGTGTTAAAACTTCCCAATATTTTTAAAATTATTTGAGTGAACAAGTTACATAAAACATTCTCCTTTGAGTCAAAGTTTAAAGTAAATAACAATAATTTTTATAATGGTCCATACTGCCCAAACGGAAAATCTACAAGATTTATCATAAAAATACTATCATTTAAAAGAATATTAAGCTCTATTGTTTAATTCATCAATAATGAATCGTGTTCTTTGTACGTGAAATAGCTCTTACCGAAGACTTATACGGAAGAGTTTTTAGGTTAGGTAGTGGGGTAGTTACAAAGGTTCTCCAGGTTTGAAACACCTTAAATGTTCTCTAGGTTTTGTACCACTTAAATGTACTCTAGGTTTTGTATCCCTTAAATGTTCCCTAGGTTTTGTACCACTTAAATGTTCTCTAGGTTTTGTATCCCTTAAATGTTCTCTAGGTTTTGTACCCCTTAAATGTTCTCGAGGTTTGAAACACCTAAAAAGTTATCTATGTTTGAAAACTTTTAAATGGACCATGTTATGCATAAATAGACCAAGCGCCATACTTTTAAATTATGAGTTAGTGGTTCCATCTTGTTGCTAAAGAATGACGCAATATGTCTACAATTTTATACAACCTCTTTCCTAGTAGTCGGCTGTATAAGCACTCTTAAGCAAGAGCCAAATTTTTATGAATAGGTTTTAATTTTGCATGAACCAACCAAACAATGCACCCATGCACAGTGCAACACAAACATCGACATTTTACTCTGCATAGAGAGATTATGTGACAAGTTTTATGCAGTGAGCTTAGAGTGAATTTTGTGACCTGTTAATGTAGTGTTATTTATTGGTCAGACTTGAAACCTCTGTTGTAAATAAATTAGTAGTTGAAAAAGTGGTTTTCACACATCTTTAATATTTTCTCCATGCAGGAAACATTTATTTAGGTTTTATCACTCTGGGAGTTGTTTCTAAACTTACACGAATTTATAAACCTTTGTTAATTATTTGAATAGCCGTCCAAAAGAAGGTTTGGGGAAACTTAGTCATATAGCCGACTCTGATAATAACTACATTTGTTAAACTTCATGGAAGGCAGTGGATACATTTTAGTTTAAAATCACCCCATTAAATGATAGTTAGGAACATTTCAGATCAATTAGCTGAACTCTCAAAATAATTTAGTATTTTTTGCTGAGAATAGCCAGTTTTATTTAAACTTTGTCAATGAGAATAGCAATTTTCTGAACCAAATTCATAAATTATTTTATTCTAGCATATCCTGGAAATAATGTATATAAAAATTATTTTATGAAATTGTTACAATACCAAATATACACCATTATGATTGCTTTAATATATAATAAAACTGATTCAATGAATCAATTTATTATAAAACCTTAACAAATATTTTTACATGTCTATGCATGTTTTATATTTTTAATAAGCCTTGTACTAAAAAGAAGGGTAACCACGAGGTTCTTAATTAAATTAAATAAAGCAAAAAAAAACAACAACTATAAATCTAAACTAAACAAAATACAAGCTAAGGTCAGTTTTAGGTGATCGGAAATGTCTCCAAGTATTCCTTGAATAACACACGTACAATGTCAGTATATCATGTATGAAACGAGCAGCAACCCAGTCATTCCAATCCTTGGTGTCCTGATGTCAAGTATTGCCAAGGTCCTCTTCAAAATGGCTGGGCTGCTGCATGTACTATCTGACAGAACAAATTGGTCGAAACAATCAAGTTGTTAAATAAATTACTGTCTAACACAAATAAATAATAAAAAAAAAAAA